>JAPEBW010000760.1:0-39627 GCA_027405785.1 Ophiocordyceps robertsii
TATAAAATCGCTTAATAAACTAGGTATAAGCTTAGTTAAAAACACTATAGACTATAGTTAAGGAAATCCCTTAAATATCCTTAGATATCCCTTAAAAATCGCGGTAAGGTTTATCCCGTGTCTTCCGGGGTGCTTTTATAGTTAAAAACGGGTCGAACTATAGTTAGGATATCCCGCGGAAATCCTTAGAAATCCCTTAAAGATGCCGGCGGAATCCGCCCGATAGTTTTTACGGTATCTCTTATAGTTAAATATATCGTAAACTATAGTCGGGTAGGCTCTTAACTATCCGTGGTTATATCCCGGAAACCTTAGCGGGGTCCGACCGGTAATATTCGTTATATCTCCTTAGGCGAGCCTTTATAGTGCGTGCTCCGGGCGTTCCCGTCGCGGGGTTCCGTAGGGCTTCCTTAAGAGTAAAGTAAGGAGTCCGGGCGTGGCCGTCTAGATTCCGTAATAGTTTTTAACCCTTTAAAGCGTATATCTTAGTGTTTTTTTAATTATAAGGAGCTATAGGTTTAAAGAAATATCCGTTTTTATAGTAAAATACGTTATAAAAAACTAGTTTATTAAAGCCTTATCTTATATTATGATTTTACTTTCTTTTTACCCTATTTGTTTAATTCTTTACTTAGTTCTTTATAATATTTATTAGCTTTATAAGCCGCCTATAAGCGAAATATTATATCTTACTTATTACTACTAATATAGCTATCTTTTAGTCTTTATCGCCGAACTTTTTAACTTCTTATTCTTTTTACGCTAAGCTACTACTTACGCCTTTTTACTAATTAATACGTATTTAGCTCTTAAAAAGGTCTTAAAGTAAAGCTAAGCGGTCTTCTTAATTATAATAAGTATAATTAGTACTAAGATATTAAATATTTATATTCCCGCTTAAAAGCAAGTAGTAAGGTTCTTATTAGCCTTAATACCCGCCTTTTTCTTCTTAAGGTTTTACATATTCTTAATAGGTTAAAAAAACTTCGCTATAAAGAGAGTCTTAAAGGTAAGGATATAAAGCGTATAATTAGTACGGCTAATAAAGCGGATATTTAAACCTAGGAACTTTAATGCTTTAAATAGTATTAAGTTACGCTTAAATTCTTTTTAAGCTTATAAGTAAAACTTAGCGTAGTTTATAGCTAGGTAAAAATCATTATTATTATAATATTTTCGCTAAAGTATAGCCCTATAAGGTTAGGCTTATTAAGGATAGTATTTATTACTATTAGCGGCTTTTGTAAAATTAAGCGGCGAAATATATTATTAAGCTAGTTATTATTATCTCCGCTTATTAAGGAAGAATAGCAAATAAACTATAATAAGGCGCTAAAATACTTTTAAGTAATTCAGCTAGGTATAGCGGCTAAGTATATTTAAGAGAGCATATACTAAGTAAAACTAAAAAGGTCCTTAAGGCTTATAGTAGATATAAGCTAAAAAATAGACTTTATAGCGCGTAATAAACCGCGGGCGAAGTAAAATAACGTTTTTACTATAGTAGTTTAAAAGGCTATTATAAACCCGGGTATAAACTAATTAAGCGAGGCCTTAAATATATAGTTAAGGATAGCGTAAATATCGTTTTAATTATTTAACTAAAGCGGGTTTTTATTAATTACGGCGGCTACTATAAATCTTTAGGCTATAGCTAGGTTAGCTAATCTAAAAGTATTAAGTATTAGCTAGTTATTTTACTAATAAGCATTCCTAGTAACGCTTGAAAAAATATATAGACGGCGGGGGCATTTAAATAGTAAAGGCTAAGCGGGAGGTATAGCTAAGTTACTATAAAAACGGCTATTAAGACTATATTATAATATAAAGCTAAAGGGTAAATTAAAAAAGTCAAGTGTTTAAAAAAAGTATTATAAGCCGGCTTTTATAGTACTATAATTTAAGTTAAACTTATTAGCTTAAGCGTAGTTATAAAAAGAGGTATAGTTAAATATAAAAGCTTAAACTTAAAGGTTTTAGCTTTTACTAAAAGACTTAAGGCTATAAAGTATAAACGCCTTATTTTTATAAAGCTTAAGCGCTTATTTATATTCTTTAAATTAAAAGCATAAACACCTATATAAGAATAAGCTAAAATAGGAACTATAAAATACCTTATTTAAGCTATAAGAGATATTTAGTATTAAAAAAACTTAAAATAAAAGCATAAAAATTTTAAACTTAAGGCTAAAAAGGTTATATATAAAGGAGTAAAGAAAGTATAGTAAGCTAAGGCAAGCGGCTAAAGGAAATATTATTATAAAAAGAGGAAAAGAAAAAGGAAAAAGTAAGTAATAAAGAGAATTTAAATAAGTATATTATAAGGCTAAAAAGCTTTATTATTTAAAGTAAATAGCTATATATTATTATTAAAATAACTAATTACCTTAAAAAAAGTAAGTTATCGTTTTTTATAACTTATAGTAGCTTTAAAGTCTTATACTTAAGTTTAACCGCTTAAATCTCTTAATTACAAAGTTTAATATTAAGTTATAAGCGCTGCGCGTTATACTTTTATTTAAACTACTTAAGTAGCTAACTCCTTTTTTATTTTCTTAAAGGCTTTTATAACTTTTAGTAAGAAAACTACTTTTTTATCTACTTATAAGTTATAGCTACTTAGCTAGCCTTTTTAAGTAATAAAAAACTTCTTTTATAGCTTTTTACTACTTTTTTTTATTATATAACTTTATAAGATTCTTTTAACTTCTTATTTATTTAAGTAAAGTATTGTTTTATCTTAAACTAGCTTTAAGTATATAGCTAGCTTATCTATTAAGTATAGTTATACTATTAAAACGATTTAAAAGATATTAAAAGACCCCTTTATATTTAACTAGTATATAAGCTATTTTACTTAAGCAGTAACTTTAAACGGCTTAGTATATCTCTTTTAAAGTTTTATTAGTTTACTATCCGCGATAAAATATTCTTTACTAAGCTATAGCTAAACTTTATCGCTACGCTTAAATTTTATTAAGCAGTATTTCTTATTATATTAATCTTTTATAGCGGCTTAAGTATATATAATAGCTAACTTAGCTTCTTTTAATAAGACTTCTTAGTTTAATAAGTATAAGTAGTTACTAAAAAATTAAAGCTTATTATTTATTTTTATTCTTATAATAAGCTCCCTTAAAGCTATATAAATTATTAAGGGGAAGTAATTATTTAAGCTAAACTATAATGCTATTAGTATATTAGTTTAGTATAAGTTAGGAAATTTAGTAGTAAAAAGTCATAGCGCGATTTTTATAGTTTAGTTTAGCCTTTTTAATAAGCTATTAGATTTTAGATTTTAAGTATTAAATATAAAACGCTTTAACACAAAGGCTAACTATAAGGTCTGCTAAAACCTTAAATAAACTTTACGTCTTAGTTTAAATATATCCCCTTAAAAATCCTAAATTTAGCATTAAGTAGCTTAATATATAATGCTTATACTTAGGTTTTTACTATAAACTTGTTATTCTTTAAGATAAGGAGGTATATCTTTAACAATTTATTTATTACTATTAATAAAATATTAACAATAGTTTTTATAAAACCTTTTTTATAAGATCATTCGGCTTTAACTATAAAAAAGTTAGTAATAAAGCTTATGTTTATTACTAATATATAGTATAAAATTAGCGGACTTTTAATTAAGATAAGCTATTTTAGCGTTTTATTTTCGTTAGTTTAATAATAATAATAAGCATTATAGCTATTTATAAGGTTATTTATTTAAATTTTTAAGCTATAAAATTAAGAAACTTTTAGATAAATCTTATTATATATAGGTATAGCTAGTATAAAAATATTTAGTATAAGCGTTTTTAATAATTTCCTAAGTATAGGTCTTAAGGATATATAGTCTCTAGCGTTTATTATTCTTTATAAAGTATAGTAGCCCTTATAATTAAAAGAATAAAAGCCTAGGAATATTATCCTTATTACTAACCTACGCGATAATCTTTACTTCTTATATATTTTCTATATATTTATTAATTGTTTTCTAAAAAAGCGGTAATTTTATTAAACCTTTTGCGTAAAGGAATATATAGTTTATTATCTCGTCTTTCTAAATACGCTTTAATTCCTTTTCTTACTATAAAGATAACGGCTTTATAATCTAAGTATAGTAAAATATAAAAAGGCATTTAGTATAATATTCTTAACGCTTAAAATATAGCATACTATAACTAAAATACTAATCTTTCTTAAAGATAAGTATCTTCGCGTAATTAATTAGGTTTATAATTTATAGTAAGAAAAGGAGAAGAAGACTTAGTATAAACTACTAAACTAAATAAAGTAAGAGTATCTTATTATATAGATTTCTTAGGTTAAAACTAGCTAAAGAAAAAGAAAGAAAGAAAGGAAAGAAATCAAAGGAAAAAGGAGGAAAGACCTCCTTTTATTCTTTTTTAAAGCTATTAAAAGACTTTCCTTTTATTTACTTTTATATACTAATTTTTAAATTATACCTTGTATTACTTAGAAGGTTATTAAACTTCTTCTTAAGCTAATAAAAATACCTTACGCTATCTTTATTACTAGTTATAAGTAATATATACTTTATTACTTATTACTAGCTTATAAAACTAAATATCCTTATCTTAAAACCTTTTATAAGATTTTATCCTCTTTTAAAAAAAGGCCTTTTACTTTAGCTTTATATAAGTATAAAAGAGTGATTTTACTACCTTAATAAATTAGCTATTTAATCCTTACCTTATTAGCTACGCATAGGGGGGTGTATAAATTATAGTAAAACCCGCATTAAATAGCCTAGCTTCGGCTTATTATTTTCTAAGTCCTTACATTGTTATACAATATCTATAGCGTTATATACGGGACTAAGAAGGTTAGGGTAGCTAGAGAAAATTAGGATCCACTTAGACTTATACTAACCTTAACTAACTTTAAATACAAATTGCCGCATAAGGAAGGGACATATAGCTATAGGTAAAATGCCTTAAAATCAATATTTCTTAGGCTTTAAGACTGCCTGAAGGCCGGTCCGGATATATCACTCCGTTCCCTCACATTTATCTATAAAAGGCGAATCTCCTACTACTAGATAGCTAGGGATTCTAAAAGCACTCACGCACTCAATTCTTTATTAATTATTTCTAGCCAAATCCTACCTTACATAACATCGACTTTTCTATTACGTGCTATTACGTAATATCTTAATTTCCTCACAACTTTTGCTGCTGCTCTAACCTTTAATAATAAGGTACTAGTTAATTATATAAGGTATTAGTTAATTTATCGAATATTAATCTTATTACTAGCCGAAGCTAACTTAAGCCGATTATAAGCGTATTTAACCTATATAGCGTATAGTTAACATTAGCCGTCTTTAATAATTAAGCTATATCGTCTTTTCTTATAACTATTAGTATTTACTTTAATAGTTATAACTTATAACTAATAGTATTTACTTTACTAGTTACTCTTTTATATTTAGCGGTCTTTACTTTACTAAATATTAGTACTTTTAGTACTTAGAATTATTAATAAAATAGGGTTTCTATTATATATTCTTCTTTTTAACGTCTTTTTAAACCTAAAAAGATAAACATTTCCTTTTTTAAAGTTCTTGTTTATATTAAGAAGCAAAAAAAAATAATTTAAGAAATCTTAGTTTAAAGAGAGTAACCTTAAGATTTCTTTAAAGAAAATCCTAATTATACCTTTTATAGATCTTTCTTAAAATAAAGAGAATCCTATTTTAAAAAGGATATATACTAAGTTATAAAAACTTAACTATAAGGTTTCTTTCCTTACTTAATTTCTTTTTACTTTTACTATTTAAACAAAGTAAAGAATCCTTAGCTTAAACAAGCTAATACTTTTACTTAAGGGTTTTATTAATAGAAATCCTTTACTTTTCTTAAAGCATTTTTTAAGTGCGTTATAGGTATTTAAGTATTATCCGAGCTAAGATAATCCTTTTACTTTATTAAATAAAAGTATTTTTAATTTTCTATTTTCTTAGCGAGTATAGCTTATACTATATATTAACTCTTTTTAACTTTTCTTAAGTCTAGCTCTTTAACTACCTTAACTTTATATAAAGTCGGCTTTAGTAAAGATATATAAATAATAAGGTAAATAAGTAGACTAATTAAAAGTTTAAACTTATAATTACCTTTTCTTATTTTCTTTATAATATTAAAAAGTCTTATCTTTTTATAATTTAAAGACTTATTAAGTCTATTAGTCTTAATATTCTTTATTTAAAGATATAATTTGTAACTTTTAAATAAGGAAAGTTTTAAAGACTACTTTTTATTTTAATAATATAATATTCCTTTAGCAATATATTTTAATTTTAACTTTATAAATCTATAGGAGTTAATTAACGACTTAGAGCTTAATATAGCTTTTTCGGCTATAACTATATTAAGTAAAAAAGACTTATAAGCTTTTATTACAAAGCTATAATTCGTAAATACCGGAATATTCTTAATAGGATTAAAAAAAATGTATTTTACGCTAACTATACTATAAGTAATTGAAAAAGCTAATTATCCTATTTATAATTAAAACAGCTTTAAAGGTATTACTTAAGCGTTTAATTAAATCGTTTTATTTCTCTATTTATAATTAAGTAAAAAGCAGTAAACAATTTTTACGTTATACTTAAAGCTAATATTAAACCTTACTAAAAATTTAAAATAAATTTCTAATCTTTCTTTAAAATAACTAAACCTAGAAGTCCTTAATTAACTATAATATATCTTTTAAAAGTATAAGATAAATTTTCTACGTTTATAGCTTTATACGTTAAAATAAAATAGCTATACTTTGTATAACAATTAACTATTACTAAAATAAAGTTATATTTTATATTAGTCGTAGGATCTATAGATTTCATAGGTTTTTAATAAAGTTTAAAGCTATAAAGTCTTAAGGTCTTAAAGGAACTTTTAAAAGAACGAAGTTATTATAAAGTATATATTATATAGATTTACTCTTATTATATATATCGCATAACTTAATTACTCCTTAGATTTTCTTATAAAGGTTATAGGTACTATAATAGTTTTTAATCTTATTATACGTTTTTATAATACCTTAATATCTATATAAAAAGTATAAATAAAATCCGTTATAACTATTTTCTTAGTCTTTAAAGTAAGGAATAACTTATTCTTAAAAAATGCTATTTTCCCCTCCTATTTAAAAATCTTATATCCTTTTTTATTTAGGTTTTTATAAGAATTCTTAAGTAACTTTAATATAGTAACATCTCTTTATACGTTAAATAGTATATATAATGTCTTTAACTTAAAAATATTATTATTATTAAAAAATAATAAGGTTTCTTTATAAAGCTCTTGTTTATTATTAAGGTTTAGTTATCGGTTAATTATATTAGCTTAGCTATTCTTAAAACCCTTTTTATAGATAATCTTATAATTAAATTCTAAAAGATATTTAGCTTATCTTATTTACTTAGTGTTTAACTACTAGGTTATAGCAAAATAACTTATATTTTATAATTTAGAAAAACCTAAAGTTTATATTTATTCCTTAAGATATAGTATCGAAATTCTTAAAAAGTATTTATAATTATAAAGAATTGTTTATTATAAATAGAATAAGAACTCTTTATACTTACTAACTTTTTAAAATAAAACGCTATAAGCTTAAACATATTGTGTTTATTGCACTAGCTTAGGTATACGCTTAATATTAAGTTAAAAGCATCTATTTTTAACTTTAATAGTTTTTTTAATATTATAGGTATTTTATATAGGTTCTTTAATAAGTAATTATTTAACTTTTTTTAAAGCTTTATTTACTTCTAAGTTCTACTTAAAAGGGTCCGTTTTAGCTTTTTTTAATATTAATAAAATCGATATAATAATCTTAAAAAGGTTTAATATAAACTTCTTATAATAATTTCTATATCTTATAAAGCTTTAAATTTCCTAAACATTTATAGGAATTAGCTAATCTTTAATTATAGAAATCTTTCAAGGGTTTATTTTTATATAAAAAGGAGTAATTATATACCTTAAGAATTTTACTTTTTATATATAAAAGCTATATTTCTTTACTAAGATTAATAAGCTAGCTTTTTTTAACGCTTTTAGTACTATATTAACTTCTTTATAATCCTGCTTTAGCGTATTAAAGTATAGAATAATATTATTTAAATAAGCCGTATAGAAACAGTTAAAATAAGAATTTAATATATTATTAATTCTCTTTTAAAGGGTTACCGGTATATTTATTAGTCTTAGAGGTAGAACTTAAAATTCGTAGAGTTTATACTGCGTTTTAAAGGCTATTTAAAATTCTCCTCTTTTTTTTAATGCGTATTTAGCTATAAGTAAATTTAAGGTTAACTTTTATATACTACTATTTATTAGCTAGTCTATCTCTTATTTTACTTATAAAAGGTAATAGAGTTTAGTCTTTTATCGTATTATTATTTTTCTCTGTAACATTAATATAAAGTTAAGTCTTTTTTTATATTTTGCTATTTTATAACGAAAATAATATAGGAGCTTTATATTAAGATTTAGACTTTTTAATATACTCTTTTTTAAGTTTTCGTTAATATATTTCTCTAATAACTTTAGATATTTCTTATTTAAGTTATATATCTTATAAAATCTAAGCTTAAAGCCTTTTTTTAACTTAATTTTATAATCCTAACTACCTCTTAGTAATAGCTTATCTTTAAGTAGCGGCGTTAATATATCGAAATATGTCTTTAGTATATTTGTTAGTATTTTTAAAGAATAATTATAAAGGTGTTTTAAGTTAATAGTACCTTTAAGCCGTCTTATATACTATATTTACTCTTTAGGGTGCTTTAAATTAATAGTACCTTCCGAACATAATAAGCCTTTATATAAATTATCTTATCTTTCTTTTATTTTCCGTTTCTTAATCTTATTTTTATTCTTAAGGTATTGCTACTTAATATCTTTTAAGGTATTTAATAGAGTTTCTTTTTATAAATTATAAGCAGCTTTATAATTACTTCTAGGGCTTTTAGTATCTTTACTAAGGTTTAGCGTTATTTTATCATATATTATACTAGTCGTAATAGTATTAATTATCGTATATTATACTAGTTATAATAGTATTATCGTTTATTATACTAGTTGTCTTCTTATCTTTCGTTATAATATCTATTAATACGATATTTATATCTATATAGGCTGCTTTATTATTATCGTTGCTACTATTTCTTATATAGTTATTATTAAGTCTTACTATATTTTCATTATTCGAGGGTTTTATTCTAAGTTTATCTTTTATTAAACTATAAAGGGAGAGATTTAAGGTTTTATCTTTCAACCTTAAAAGGCCTTTATCCCAATTTAGTATAGGATTATATTTTCGTAAAAAGAGTAGTCTCAATATAACATTATAGCTAATAGCTAAGACGTTAAAGAAATCTTTTAAGTTATAAATCCCGATTATATATATAAGAGGATTAGTCTTATATATAATCCTACCGTTATTATACTTAAAGGGTAATTATTTTACTAAAAGAAGTAAATAAAGCTTATCTTTTCTTTTATAACATAATTTTAAATGATTTACTATTATAAGGGAAATATAGCTTCTTAATATACTGTAATCTACTAATATATTATAGCGATATCCTTTTAATTTTTAAAAAAAAGGTTTTTTTTATACTTTTAGAATTAATATTTAATATAAGTAAGTTCTTTATCTTAAGAAATAGCCTTATTTTTCTTAAGATTATTAGTTCTTTAACTTATTTACTGACTTCTTAATAGATTTTAATTCTTTTTATAAAATTAGTTTATCTAAGTAACTAAGCTGCTTAATAGTTTTAAAAACTAAATTGTTCTTAGTTTTATAGTTCTTAACTACTTTACTAGTAATATTAATACCTCTTAAACGTAAAGAAGGCCTGTTTAGGGCATTTAATAAGAAAGCAATTTATATAAAGAGAAGCAGCTCGTAGATTAAAGGTAGGAATAGGTAACAAAGTAGTAAAGCTCTTATTCTATTATTTTAGTAGCTATCTAATAGCCTATATATAATAAGAAGTGATTTAAAATAAGCAAGGCAATAACAAATAGTTTAATAAAAAACAACGAATAATAAATACTCCTTATTAAAGAGGAGGTCTATAAAAGGTCCGTAGACTAAAGGGTAAAATAGCCTTTAGTCTATACGTAGCTAAAAAGTAAGGGAAGCTTTAAGAAGGCTCGTGCTGCTACTATAAAATTAAGGGAAGCCTTAAAGAGGCTAAAATCAAGGGAAGCCTTAAAGAGGCTCTAGCTATAGCTGCTGCTACTACTATTTTTAATGCTGCTATTATTGCTACTATTTCGAGGAATAAATATAATATACCCCCTTAAGTCGAGCCTTAAAAGGGGAAGACTAAAATAGCTTAAATAGCTATTTTAAGTTAGAGTTTTAAGAAAATAAGGGGTAAAGGTCTATAATATTAATAAGACAACGATGCTTTTAATAATTAAGGAAGCCTTATTTTAGTAGTAGTTTAGTAAGACCGTTTACGACTTATTAATTTAAGGGGATAAAATTAATAGAAAATATATTCCGAAGGAATTCCGGCCCAGCCTAGCAGTTATAGATTTTAACGTGCTTTAAGGCCGTTTTTATCTTTTGGATTTCCGAGGTAACGAGGCGTATAGTTTATTTATTATTATAGAAAGTCGTAGGGATTCTAACATTTAGTTTAAAAGGGATACTAAAAAAGGCATAAAATTAAGATAAGTTCTTTCGCCGTATTTAAAAGAGCTAAAAGCTTTGTTTCTATAAAAGAGGTAGTAACTATATATTACTTCTTAGCAGACTAGGCAATAAGTCCGTTAAAAAGGCTTATAACGTATCCCTAACTAGGGATTTTAGTCTTAAGGTTGTCTATAAAAGCTATATCTATATAAGTAAGTAGCTTTAAGTTTTTAGTATTAGAAAACTCGATGTTAAAATAGCATAAGGAATAAAGGTAGGAAATAAGGGACTTTACTAGCTATGTATATTGCTAAGAGGGATTTTATATAAAATCCGCGAGTGTGTTTAAGGCTTTAAAGATATCCGGTCTTATAGAAATTGCTAAAATATTTATAGATCTTATAAAGAATAAATAGTAGTGGATTTATTCGTTAGATATAGTAGCTATATTCTTCTTTAAGGTCTTAGGAATAGGAAAAGGGGACTATTTCGAAATAAAGGGGTCGAGGTTTTTTATATTACGTCTTTTATCAATATAAGTAAACTAGCTAATATATAGCTTTTAAAGCTACCGGTCTCGGATAATATATAGTCTTAAGAAGAAACTAAGGGTGCCGTTATCGTAAAGGGAATATATCTTTTTAAGACAAGATATAAAGTCTTTAGATTCTTTTTTATCTTCTTTACGAAATGTAATAATAATGTCGTTAATATAAAGGAAGGTAAGTATTAAATTCGCCGTAAAAACATAAGGCTCCTTAAAGCACTATTAAAGCAATAAGGAAATAAAGGTTAAAGAAAGCTCTTTTTACTAAAGAAGGGGTAACTGTTTAAGTCCGTTAAAGGCTTTTGCTAGCCGTAATACGTATCTAGGTATTTTAAATCTATCCGGGAAATACACATAAATCTCCTTATTAAGGTCTGCGTTAGTAAATACGTTAATTGCGTTAAGGGATTAAGTCTTAAGGTCGAATTTTGCTATTATAGCTATAAAAATACGAAAATTCCTTGCTATTAAAGTAGCTATATAAGTCTCTTTATTATTATAAGGCTATAGGTCTCCGCGTATATAAAGAGGGGCCTTAAATTTTTATAAATATCTATACTTATTAAATTTTAAAGTAAAACTCTAAGCTAAAAGTAAGGGTTAAGTAGTTACGAAATTTCGAGGCGTATAATTAAAGAAAAGGGTCTTCTTTTCGAACAAGGATTTTTACTTTACTTTTCCGGCTTCTTTAAATTCTTTACTTAATCGGTACGTTGCTAAGTCTAATTAAAATTAAGGGAGGGGCGGTAAATCCCCACTATATATCTTCTTTTTTTAAAAAGCGTGGAAAGAAGCGTTAAATGCAGCTTATAGAAGCTGCGGGGAAGAAGGCGGTAAAAAAGCGGTAAAAACAGTATAGTTCCCGAAAAATCGGGAAGCTTAAGAAGGTCTAAAGGGAAAATTTAGGTTTTAAGGAATTTTTATAATATCCTCTTAGTTTTATATATCCTTTAGTAAATTTTCCGCTATAGGAATATTAGTTATGCCGTCTAAATTAATACTTTAAGGTAGGCGGCTTAGAAGCTTAATTTAGAAGATATTACATAATATATTCTCGTCGAGGAAATTATTGTCAGAAAGTGCCTCTTTAAGGCTCCTAAATAGTGTATTTTACACATTTATAGGTTTAAGTTCTAGCGAGGAATTTAAAGTTAGAAGCTATATATTAATAAGAGGATTTAACTTCGTCGTTTTTATCGTATCTTATAATTAAATTTCCGTACTTTAAAAATCGTCGTATATAGTATTATTATAATCTATAATATATGGTTAAAATACGTATTTCTTAATTAATACGGTGTCTTATATAGGTACCGTCTTTATAAAGAAAGACTGCTCGTTAAAGGTAACGTCTTATACCCTCTAAACTTCTTATTAAGAAGGGATAAAAATTCGATAGATACTAGTAAAGTCGTAGCTAACTAAGAAGACGACTTTTATATATTCCTTAAGCTTAAAGTCTCTTTTTGCGGTCTGCTTAAGAGCCTTTATTCTTAAAGGGTAAGCTTTATAGGCGTATATAGAAATAGTAAAAGAATTAAGGGCAAGAGGGAGAATTCCCCTGCTATTCTCTATAAGCTAGGATTATAGTTTCTTAGGAGGAGAAGTTTAAGAACCTCAAGGTATCCTTTAAGACGTTCTATTATAAAGGAAAGTAGCCGTTTTCTAAATTTCCAGCTAAAAGGTAATAGGTAAATTTAAGAAAATTCGCATTATATAGGCCTTTAAGGAAACTACCCCCCTAGCACGCTCTATAAAGCCGTTTTAGGCTTTTATATAAAGGGTAGAAGGTTTATCGATAATCCCTTATTCCGTAATATATTCTTAGTATTTTTTTATAGGGCTTTATTGTTATCCTTATAAATTTTAAAAATAGTAAGGTTAAATTGCCTTCGTATAAAGCTTTAAAAGCTAGTAAGGTAGTTGAGAAGCTCTTTCGACATTAAATTCAGCAGGGCGTAAAAGAAAATTAAGTTAGTAAAATCGTTCTTAATAAGGAAAGCAACCTTCTTCCTATTAAAAGAATCCGGTAGCGAAAGGAGGTCGTAAAAATTCTAATAAAAAGGCCTTATAGCTTTTATAGCTAGTTGTACACGTAATATCATTTTCATTACTTTCCCGACCTTATAGGGCTTGTAGTTAGGAATAGTGAAAGACGTAAAAATAGATATATCTTTATTAAAAAAGGTTTTTCGCAACGCTTACTTATTAAGGTGCCTTAGTCCTTTATGCTAAAGCTAAAAAGAAAAGGTAGTCGTAGTAAGTTCTTTCTTTTCTTTTTTTTAGGAAAATGAAGATAAAGAAGGAATTGGGGTTAAAAAAGAATCTGCTTTAATTTCGTTATATTTAACAATATATTAGTTATATAATAGCTACGTTTTGCAAACTTATTTCGTTGTAGTAAAATTACTACTTATTGAAGGATTTCAGTGGGGTTTTACTTATTATAATTTTAGTAAGAAAGCAACGCTTATGTAAAAAGTTAATATAAAAGTAAAGTTATATAACTAAAATAATCCGGTAGAAATTCGTATAAAGACGGTGCTATATCCGAGGATTTAGGACTCTCCGGAGCCCGCTAAGGCTAAGGCTTACGTTAGTATATAATTTAAAAAGCGGTCTTAAGCGTTATAAATATTCTTATCTAATCCGTAATTAAGGATAAATAAGTTTTTTAATAAGTACGTTTGTGCGGGTACTTATAATATAGTAAGAGGGGCTCTTTTAGCTGCGGCTGCAGCCTGTAATAAAGTATTTATTGAATTTAGGTTTTTTAAGAATTTAAAATCCGATTAAGATTTGCGGATTTATATTTCTCGGCCTTACAAAGGGCGTTTTTAAGTAAGGCTTTATTGCGAGGGATAGTAAGGAATTCGTTGATCGTTTTCTAGATTCCCTTATTTAGTTTTTAGCCGTTTAGTCGTATTCTTTCGTTATAATAAAAACAGTCTGCATAATAATACCGTTTCTAATAAAGGCAAAAAGGCAACGAAAAGGCCGAAAAAGAAGGGTTTTTTAAAGAGTAGCCTTAAAAAGTAGTAAAGGAGGTATATTTCGATTTCTTTAATAGTTTTATAGATTATTGCCTTTCGAAAATCTTTAAAATATCGATGCTATTTAAAAAGGTCTCCTACTACCCGTTTTTATCTAATCTCGCTTCGTTGTTTACTTACTTATTTTAATAATTAGTAAAGAAGCTATTAAGGCTAAAAATAGCCTCCAAAAAGCTCTATACAGGGCGTAGGCCTTATACCTCCGGAAGCTACGTTTTTTTTTATATCCGTAAAGGCCTTTTGCTAATTTATAATCTAAGTAGCTAAGGTAGTTCGATCCGGTAAAGATAAAATCCTCTAAAGATTCGTAAGGACTTCTTTTTTCTTATTCTATAAAAAGAGCTATACCCGTCTTTATAGTTAGGAAAGCTTAGTAAGAACGTTGTAAATATCTACGATTATAAAATAGTAATTTCCGATGTTTTTTATAATATATTACAATAAAGTAAAAAGGGCCTTTTATTAGTTTTTATAGCTCTATAAATTAGTTTAATACTTAAGGTAAAGGAACTTATAGGTTTTTAAATTATTAATAAAAAGGTTAGTTATTTTCTTTACTTAAGGATTTACTTATTAAACTAAGGGTTCTTTAAGAAGCCGTAAAAGGGGCTTTCTTAAGGTAATTAAAGGATCGATTTAATTTTAAATTCTATAGGAAGCAGCGTATTTTTAGATCGTTAAAATCCAACGCTCTTAGTGAAAAAGGCTATTAAGGGCGGTTCCTTTAAAAGAGCTTGCAACTTTTATTATTTTAGTAAAGGGGGAAAAGAGTAAATAAAGCGGCGTAAATAAAGGTGTTTCCGTAAGTGATTTTCCGTAAGGAGAGTGCTTTTTACTCTTAAAGGGCGTAATTAACTAGTAAGGGCATAATATAATACGGGTACCGCAATAACTAATTTTTTCTCTTATACGTAGTAGAAAGGATCCGGGCTTATAACTCTTAAATATAGAGAAGGCCTATTTAAGGCATTTAAAAAAACGCAATTTATATAAAGAAAATTAGCTTATAAATAGAAAGTAAAAATAAGTAACTAAGTAGTTAAGCTCTTATTCTTTTTTTAGTAGCTATTTAATAGCCTATATATAATAAGAAGAAATTTAGAATAAGTAAGGCAATAATAAATAGTCTAATAAATAATAACGAATAATAGATAGTCCTTGTTAAAGAAGAGGTTTATAGAAGGTCTGTATACTAAAAGGTAAAATAGCCTTTAGTCTATATATAGCTAAGAATTAAGGGAAGCCTTAAGAAGGCTCGTGTTACTATTAAATTAAGGGAAGCCTTAAAAAGGCTAAAATTAAGGGAAGCCTTAAGGAGGCTTGTATTATAGCTGCTGTTACTATTATTGTTGCTGCTGCTATTATTGCTACTATATTAAGGAATAGATATAATAATACCCTTTTTATAATCGGTTTTCTTTTATTCTTTTTAGTTATTAATTTCTTTATACTTAGCTTTTAGCTAATTCTTAAGCATTTTATTTAAGAATTACTTTGCTTTTAATAGTATCTTTAAATTATAACTCTTATTATAAAAGTTATAATTTTTCTCGAGATACTTACTTTATTATTTAAACGTATCTTTAATAGCTAAGTTAAGAAATTTTATATTTTTTAAGCTTATCGGCTAGCTTATTATTCCTTTTCTTAACATCGTTTCTATCTTTAATTAATTTATAATACACTTAAAAAGAGATATATAATCTCCTTTTAGCTTTATAATCTTATTTATTAAAGCTAGGTTATTATCTTAAAGGTTTTCGATTGTCGTTTTATTATACTACTTAAAGAGTAAAAGTTATTTAATTTTCATTTAGTTATTAGTGTTTTCTTATATAAGTTCTTTTTTAATAGCTTCGATATCCTTCTTAAGGTTTTTTTTAAAAACCTTAGTATTAATTATAAGCTCTTTAGTCGTTATAGTAGGTTTATTATAAGTCTTCCTTAGTTTAAGAAACTCGCCGATTTTTTACCTATCCGACTTATATATAAAGTAGTTATAATTATAGTATTTAGTTTAAGAAAGCTACTTATAAGCCTTATCTTTAATAGTAATTACTATATTAAGATACTTAATAAAAGGAGTATAAAGCTTATTCTGTTTAATAGTAAGCCCTTTATTTATTTTATTAAATTCGAGGTCTTTTAGATTATAGCTACTTTTATCTTATATATTTAAAGGCGTAATATTCGTATTAAAGTAAAGAGTGTTTTAATTATCTTTATTAATAGTTTATAAAGAAGTTTTATACTTATAATTATTCTTAGTCTTAAAAGTATTTCTTTATGAATTATTTAAGCTTTCGGCTTTTACTTTTATCTTAAGATCTTTTTTATAAAGACCCTTTATAAGCAAACTAGTTTTAAATAAACTAAAAGTCGGCATAATAAGTTTTACGTTAATTTTAATATCCTTAAAAAAAGGTAATAGTAAAATATATTGCGGATTATAAGCTAAGAAAGCATTATTCCCTTAAATAAGTAAATCCTTGTTTTTAAAAAGATTTCTCTTTTTAATATAATCTCTTATAATATAGCCTTATTTTTTATAGTTAAAGCATTAAATAGCCTTTTTTAGCGGGCTTTAGTAAGCTCGCCTTAAGGGTATTTAAGTTTATTACGTTACTTAAGTCGCGCTTTTACTTTTTTTTATTTATCTTAATAACCCCGCCGGTAGCTAAACGGTGTTTTCTTTATTGCTAGCGTTTATATAACCTATTATTAATTTAGACCGCTAGATTAATATAGTTTAAAAGTATCTTTAGCCTATCTAAGCGGTAAATTTCGTCTTTACCTTCTTCTTTAAGACTTTTATAAAAAGTTACTATTAAGGTATCGTCTTTTTATTTTAGCTTAAAAGTTATTTATTAAGATTTAGCTACGGAAGCGAATAAAGACGTAGCTTACCTAAAGCTTCTTAATTTATACTTTACTAATTGTTGCTTATCTATAATTTAAAACGTTTTTCGTAGAGTTTCTTTAAAGTTATTAAAATTCTTAAAATTATTCTTCGTCTTAAATTCCTAACTTTAAAGACTATGATTAATATAGTCCTTAAAAATCTATTTTAACTACTTGACTACTAAGCCTTATAAGTAATTAAATATAAATATAACCTTTACTACTTTTAACTTTATTATAGTAAGGTAAAACTAAAAATAAGCTTAAAAAGAGGTAATAAACTCTAATAGCTTAGCTAATTTATTAGTATAAAGTTTAAAAGCTTTAATCTTTAAAATAAACCTTTTATTTCTTAAGCTTATAAGGGGATAAGAAATATTTTAAAATTGAAAATTAGCTTACGGCTAACTAGGTAGCTGAAGTACTATAAAAGTAAATATTCTTTCTTTTATTTATTAATATTAAATAGACGTAATTATAATAAATACCTTTCTTTTTACTTAATAGCTTAAAGAACTTACTAAGTATAAAAATACTAAGTATTTTTTATCGGAGCTATAAGCTGTAAACTGTACTATAAGCTAGTTTTATATAACTAAAATACGAATCTTTCTTAAAAATAAGTATTTTAGCATAATTTATTAAGTTTATAACTTATAATAAGAAAAAGAGAAGAAGACTAAGTATAAACTATTAAACTAAATAATATAAGGGTATTTTATTATACGGATTTCTCAGGTTAAAACTAGCTAAAAGAAAAGAAAAAAAGAAAAAAAAGAGTTAAGAGAAAAAGGAGGAAGGACCTCCTTTTATACTTTTTTAAAGCTATTAAAAGACTTTCCTTTTATATGCTTTTATATACTAATTTATAACTTATATCTCGTATAACTTATAAGGCTACTAAACTACTTTTTAAGCTAATAAAAATAGCTTATACTATCTTTACTATTAGTTTTAAGTAATATGTACTTTATTACTTATAACTAGCTTATAAAACTAAATATCCTTATTTTAAAACTTTTTATAAGATTTTATCCTTTTTTAAAAGCAGGCCTTTTACCTTAGCTTTATATAAGGTATTAGTTAATTATACGAAGTATCGGTTAATTTATTTAATATTAATCTCGTTACTAGCCGAAGTGCTACGCCTTATAGTATAAAGATAGAGGGATAAGGCGCGGACTAATTACCGCTAGTTAGGCCCGGTACTACAAACTAATTACCGCTAATTAAGGCCGGTACTACGGACTAATTACCGCCGGTCGGGACGGTGTAATAGACTAATTACTATATATAAACGTATATAAAGGTTTAAAAATAGTAAAAAGCTTATCTATTCTTTAAAGTATAGCTAGCTACTTTATACTTAGTTCTTTAAGCTAATTTTAAGGATCTTTAACTATACTATCCTTTTATCTATTATTAGTATATAGATAAACTATAAATATTCTTATAAAATTACTTAATAAACTAAGTATAAGCCTAGTTAAAAATACTATAAACTATAATTAAGGAAATCCCTTAAATATTATTAAATATCCCTTAAAAAATATAGTAAAGTTTATCCTATATCTTTTAAAGTGCTTTTATAGTTAAAAATAGGTTAAACTATAGTTAGGATATCTCGCGGAAATCCTTAAATATCCCTTAAAAATACTAGCGGAATCCGCTTAGTAGTTTTTATAGTATTTTTTATAGTTAAAAACGTCGTAAACTATAGTTAAGTAGGCTCTTAAGCCTTTATAGTTATATCTTAAAAACCTTAGCGGGGTCCGACTAATAATATTCGTTGTATCTCCTTAGGCGAGCCTTTATAGTACGTGCTCCGGGCGTTCTTATCGCGGGGTTCCGTAAGGGTCCTTAAGAGTAAAGTAGGGAGTTTAAGCATAGCCGTTTAGATTCCGTAATATAAAGCTAACTTAAGCCGATTATAAGAATATTTAACTTATACTACTTATAGCTAATACTAGCCGTCTTTAACTATTAAGCTATATTGTCTTTCTTTATATTTACTAGTATTTACTTTAATAGTTTAGTTATAACTTTTAACTAGCGGTTTATACTTTATTAGTTACTTTCTTATATTTAGCGCTATTTACTTTATTAAATATTAGTACCTTTAGTATTTAGGATTATTAATAAAAAAGGGTTTTATTATATATACCTTAATTAAGAATTAGCTTTAATATTAAAAGGCGAGGATTAGTTTATTATAAGATTTTATATTAATTAAGAATAAAGACTTTTAGTATATAATTCCGTAAGTATTAACGTAATTAGTAAAAGTAATTACTTATTGTATTTTTATTAATAGTATAATAGTACGTAGCTTATAAGCCGATAATATTAAGCCGGCTACCTTAAGCTTTATAAGCTAATATCTAAGTTCTTTGCTTTAAAGAGCGCGGCTAAAGTAAATAATAAGCTAAACTTAAGTTCGCGCTAATAAGTTATTTTTATCTTACTTTATACTTTTCTTTAAGTAAAAATCTATAGCTATTACTTTATAATCTTTAGACGTATTAATTTAAATAAAGAGTTATTAAGCGGGGTTAAAGTAATAAATCGTTTAAAGCTTAATAAGCTTCTTAATTAAAGTAATAAAGGTATTTTTTTCTTTTAAAGTAAGTAAGAAAGTGGCTTTCGCAGTATATTATCCTTATTTTCAGCCCCTTAATAAGACTTTCTTTTCTTATCTTACTTAAAGTAGCTCCGTTTTTAGTTTTTATAAGACATTATTTTTTTTAGCGAAATATAAAACTATATAGCGTCGCTACTTAATAAAGCTAATTTATTTCTTAAGCTACTAAAGGTTCTTTAAGAATATAACATTCTTTAAAGCTTATATACGCTTATTTATATTTATTAAGCTAATAGGGTTTACCTTAAACCTAAAGAGTTATATAAATAGATATATTAAAAAGGATTTTAGTCCGGATAACGTAATATTATAGTCGTAAAAAGCGCGGAATACTGCTTTTAAGTATTAAAAGTATTCTTTAGCTTTGTTAAAGCAAATAATAATATTATTAATATAAGCCGCTATATATTCTTAGTGCCTATAAAGAATATTATTAATAAATCTTTAAATATATACCGGAGAGCTTATAAAATCTATAAGTATTATAAGCGATTTTTTTAATCCGTAATAGCTTATAACTATAAGTTTTTCTTAGTAGTCTTAGTAAATTAAAAACTAATAAAGAAATTACTATATATTTACTATGCCAATAAACCTTTCTTTTAAAGGCGCTTAATTATTTCGCTTTAAAGCGGTATTAAGTAAGGGTTTAAAGTAATAATAATATTAACCCTTTATAAGTTTATAACTATTTATTCTTTTTCTTTTCCGTTTATTATATTTAATATTATAAATACTAAAACTATAAAAAGGGTTAGCCTATAAACCTACTTTAATTATCTTAACTTAGTTAGCTAGCTAAATATTATTCTTACCACTTTTTTATCCTTATCGCTTAATAGATATATTCTTAAAATAACTTTTTAATGTTATTATCTTTTAATTAAAGAAATATAAATAGACTTAGATTTATTAATATATACTACTCTCTTATTCTTTTTAAAGCAATGAAATAATTATAGGATATTTTAAACCTTAAAAGCATATTTTAAGTCCTTCGCGTAAATTTAAATGCCTTTATTAATAGTAAGTTTAAAAAGACTTTTAGTCCGGCCGATTTTAAGCTTTTAGTTCGCTATAAGATCTTTTTATATAAAGTTTTTAAAAGGGCATATTCTTTTTAAGTATCTTATAAGGAGTTCTACTAAAGAAATAGTAATATTAACTTCTTTATATAACTAAAACTACTTATTAAGGTTTATAATTATCCTTAATGTTTAGCTTTAATAAAGTATTTATAGTTTCTTAAAGCAGTTTATTGCTATAAAGCCTTTATAATCTTATATTATTAATTAAGTAAGATTAAAGTTATTAAGGTAGAATATTATATTATGCTTTAATAGTAATACTTAAACTTTTATAAGTAAGGCATAGCTAAAATTAGCTAAAATCATTATAGTAGTTAAGGAAATTACCTGTTTATATATCGCTAGTTTTAGTTAAATTATCGTAACTTTAGTATTAATCATTTTATAAGCCTTAATTTATAAGACTAAAGTAAAGTTAATAAGGTTTTTTTAGTAAAAAACTAAGAAATCTTAACTTAGTAGTATATTAGCCGCTAAGCCTTTTACTAATTAAGCGTTAATTTTAACTTTCGCGACTATAAAACTACTATTTAGCTTTCTTAATATATATATAGTAAATTCCGCCTATTTTATAGTAGCTACTCTTATTACCTTTTAGATAAGGATTTATTAAGAGGAGTTTATAATTATTTTTTAAAAGGTCTTTAAAAAGTTAGCTTAAATAAAGCTTTAGTTTGCCTTAGTAGCGATATTAGCTTTAATACTTATCCTTAGGCTTATTTTTCTATAAATTAGTAAGTATATATAAGTAAATTATAATAGCTTATTAAAGCTTAATAGCTTAATGTTAAAAGAAGCCTTAACTATTTAAATACTTTAAAGCTTTTAAATAACTACTTATTATACTAAGCTGCGTTTTTATATAATAATATCTTAGCTAAAGTTAAGGGGGTATTTATCTTTAATATATTAATAAAGCTTGTTTCTTTATACGAATACTTTAACGTTAAATCTATATACTTTATTAGCCTTTTAAACTAAGTTTATTATAATATAGATTATAACTTCCTTTAAGCTTTTATTAATATCTATTTAAGCTCTTTTTATATTATAATCTTTATTCTTTAAATAGTTATTAGTCTTAACTATTATTCTTTTTTATCGTAAAGTATACTTAGTTTAGGTTTAGTATTTATAAGTATATAGTTTTTAAGATCTTTTTTCTTATAAGTAAAAAAACCTTAGCTTATAATCTTAGTTATTTAAATAGGTTTCTCCTTTAGCTTAGCGAATATTAAGTAAGTTATAGTATTTTTGTTTAAGCTAAGCAGTTTGTAAAAGTAACTTTAAGCTTTAGTAAACCCTTAATAAATAGTTAAAGCGTTTTAAATTACTACTTAAGTTTATATTAAGTATAGCTAGTTAAGCCTTACTTTTTATAAGCTAGCTTTATTTCTTTTACGCTTATAAGTACTTTTAAGATTCTAAAGTATACTTAACTTATAGCTAAAAAGAAATTTCCTTATATTTATTAATCTATCTATTAATATTCTTGTTTAGTATTAAATAGCATAAAAACTCTTATAAATAAATAATTTGCTTTTAATAAATTATTATAGTTAAGTAGGTTAGCTTATAAAGCATAGCCTTAGCTTTATATTATAAGCATAATATCTAAGACTTAAAGTCGGATCTTATAGCTATATTTTTAATACTAAAGTGCTCCTTATTAAATGCTTATATCGCTATATATAAGCGGATTTTAAACGGCTTTTATAAGGTAGAAATCTATTAGCTTAGTTTTCTACTAAGCTTATTAAGCTCTTTTTATTATAGTTTTAAAAAGTCTTTAAAATACTATTCCGCTTTACTTTCTTTAAGGAATAAAGGCAACTAAGTAGCTAAATTCTTTATATAATCCTCGCTTTTATTAGCGTTTTAATAAATAAAGTTAATAAAATCGTTTACTCTTTAAAACGTATTAGCTTTATTGTTTTTTAAACTTTATCGGAAAATGCTTTTAGCAGTTTTAATAGATTAAATCTCTTTATATCTTTAGCTTATACTTAAGGCTTTTCTTTAGTCTTAGTTAGTATATTCTTTTTTCTTAACACTTAAAAAAAACTAAGGAATTATTAGTTTAATATTACTACTATTTTTACTAAGGGGCCTTAGGCTATACTTAGTCTTAGCATTTATATACTAAGTATAAAGAAGTTTAGCTAACAAAGAGTATAACTTAATATATTTTTATAACTTATTATTAAGGTCTTAGTCTTAATACTCTTCCTAAGTGCTTAAGGTTTTATTTTCAATATATTTTAAAATCTAGTGCGCTATAAGGCTTTAAGAGTAAAAGGCTTATTCTTTATTAATTAAAAGTCTTAACAACGTTTTAATTAGCGCGGCTATAGCGGATAAAGCTAAATAGTAATATTAAACTAAAAAGCTATTTAGTATCTTTTAAAGTAGATATTTAGTTCAGGCCTATAAGCTAGACTTCATAAGTAGTATATAGTAAAAATATCCGCTAAGCTTATTATCTTAAGGGACAAGTAGTTTTATCTTAGGTTTAATATAAAGGGTATTTAAAGGGTAAAAGACTAAAGGGTTTTTAAGTCGGCTTATTTTTATTTCTTTTATTTAAAGGATAATTAATCTATTTAAGTAGTACTAAATTTAGTTTACTTAGTTAAATAGGTTTTATTATTTTATAGTTTATCTTTTATTGATATTTTAAAAGCAGATTACCTTTTAAAAGGCAGTAGTTATAGCTTAACTAAGTAAGACTTATTTTATAGCCTATTTAGCTTAATAGGCTATTGCAGTAAAATATCTTAAAAGAGGTAAAAAAGAATTATTAAACTAGTATACTTAGTAAGCCGTAGCTTTTTCCGCTTTAATAGCCTACTTATTTTAAAGCTTTATTATAAGTATATTATAAAAAAGGTACTTATTATTAAGATTAAACTTTAAGACTAATAAGAGCTTTTTACTAAAGAAAATATCGTTTAGTATTTAACTTCTTATAAAATAAGTACTTTATTATATAATATAACTACTATTAGCGAAATAGATATTTATAAAACTGTCGTTTAAAAAGGTAGGAATTACGATTATTTACTACGCTTTATAGCGTAAAAAAGAAGAAAGAGTATAAACTAATTACTACTAATTAAGGCTATTATTATAAACTAATTATTACTAATTAAGCTAATATAATAAACTAATTATTAAATATAAATATATATAAAGGTTTATAAATAGTAAAAAGCTTATTTTTTCTTTAAAGTATATTAGCTACTTTATACTTAGTCTTTTAAGTTAATTTTAAAGGTTTTTCATTATATTATTTAGCTATTTATCGTTAGTGCGTAAATAAACTATAATTATCCTTATAAAATCACTTAATAAACTAAGTATAAGCTTAATCGGAAATACTTTAAACTATAGTTAAGGAAATCCTTTAAATATCTTTACATATCTTATAGAAATTATAGCAAAGTCTCTTTTATATCTTGTAAGATTTTCTCTTAGTTAAAAATAAGTTAAACTATAGTTAAAATATCTTACGGAAATCCTAGAATATCCCTTAAAAATACTAATAAAATCTATTTAATATTTTTATAGTATTTTTTATAGTTAAAATACTAAAAACGATAGTTAAAAAGCCCTTTAAGTATTTATAGTTATATCTTTAAAACTATAGCGAGGTCCGCTTAATAGTGTTAATTGCGTTTCTTTAAGCATATCTTTATATTAAGCAATCCGGGAGTCCCGCTATAAAGTTTTATAGAGGTTCTTTAAGAGCTAAGTAAGGAGTTTAAGCGTAGTTACTTAGATTTTATAATAGTTAGCTAATAATATTAGAATATAATTAACGTTAAATAACTTTAATATAACACTATTAAGAATAAGTTTAACCGTGCTTATAGCCTTTACTTATAATAAGCTACTATTTAAAGATATTATAAAAAAAGGTTAATAGCTTTTATATTAATAAACTATTTTAAGTTATTAAAGCAATATGTAATATATTTAAAGTTTTTAATAGCTTTATCTTAAATAAGCCTATATTTCTTTTTATTATACTACTAAAAAACTACCTGTATATATATTACTAGCCGTTATAATAGCTATATTGCCCGCTTTTTTAACGGCTTAAAATAGTTTTTAAACATTTAAGTTTTATTAAGATACGTAGTTTAATAATTTAGCTTTTAATATATTACTTTTTAAGCTTAATATAATAGCTGCACTTTAAAAAAAAGAATTTAAAGTATTAATTTTCTTTATTAGTTTACTTAAGCTTATGTTCTTATTAATATTATTACCTCTTTTAAAGCTCTTATTATCACTTTTACTATTATTACTAAGGCTTTTATTCTTATTTTACGCGATATTAGCTAAAGCTTTTAACATTTTAGCTTTAGCTACTTCTATAAGCTATTTATATAGTTTAATCTTTAAAACGCGGTTCTTATATTATTAATTATTACCTTAGTTATTTAATTAGTTAAAGTAATACTTTTAAATACTTTCAAAATTAAATGTTATAAAAAGCCGTTAAAAAACAAGTTTTCTACTAAAATAAGCTAGTTTAAGTATCAATATAGCTTTTTATAAGCTTATTTTTAAAAATAAACCTTTTTTATTAATATTAATAAATTTTATAAAAGTAATATAAAATATAACTTTAAAAACTTTTTTAAATAGCTTTTTAATTAAGTTTATAATCTTTTAAGCGGTTATATTAGTTTTTTATATATATTTTTTAAGAAAGTATTTTATTTTACGAGTAATACTTATAATAATATTATTTACTACTACTTTATAAATTATTTTTATCTTAAACTTAAAAGTGCTTACTAAAGGTAATAAATTAATACTATTAAAAAAGCTTTTAAAGTTTTTTCCTTAAAAAGGAATAATAAGCCTTATTATCTATAAATTATAATTTTCTTAGCGTTAAAACTTATTTATATTAACTTTACGCTTATATTTTAAAGCTATTAATATTATTATACATTTTAAGGTTTTAAAGTTATTAAAGGTTTCTTTTTAGCTTATAACGTATTTTATAAAGACGTTATATAAGTTAACTAAATATAAATATAAAGTTATATTTTAAATATATATATATATTATATAAATATATATAATACTAGTTAAAGCTATGAATTTATATTTTAGTTTATTATATATAGTAATAGCTTTAATTTTAAGCTACTACTTTAAAGCTTTAGTTTTTAAATGCTTATAAGTTAAAAAGTTTAAGTAATTAAGTTTAAAATAATTATAAAGCTTATATAAAGGCTATAACTTAAAAAAAAAGAACTTTAAAAGATAATAATATTTAGCTAGCTTAAAAAGAGTTTATATATAAGGGGTGGCCTTCTATGCCTATATAGCTAACCCCTATATATAAGGGCTAGGGCTACACTTAGGGCTCTCGCAGTAAATTAAGTGGAGGGCCTTAGCGTGTGCACTCCTCTATACTCTATATTTGCAACAAGATCTACAGTACCTAGGCACCTCTATACGGTACCTCCTTAGTTCCCGTCGGCAGCACAGACAGTCCCCTAAGCCTAAATCACATCCCCCCTCGAGGCCTAAAACCCCTACGTCGATACACAGCCGGGGAATTTGTGCCTAAGTCAACTACCCAAAGGTCGTGCCAAGCCTGGCCGCGCCTATCACCGTGATGCCAGGCTGCAAGTCAAACACATTCACACATCCTTTCTATAGCCGGGTGCCCGGCCCGGGCGACAGTGCGCGGATGCGACAAAGAGGACACAACATATCCTTTAGGCCTTAACTAACCGGCCAACCACTCTACTTAACCGGCTAACTTTTAAATAGGGTAGTGTGGCTGGCTAAGGTATATTATTTCGTAAAGTACCTTAATGTTACTAGCGAGGATTCTTTATAAGGTATTATTTTCATTAATAATTTAGAATATTTTATTAAAAGCCTAAACTATAAAAAGGCGTACTTAAGCGCCCGAGCTAGTAAGGGAGGGGTCCCCCTTAAGGAGAGGCCTTACTATAAGGGTTTATCTATAGAAAGAGGCAGCTTTAAAAGATAATAATAGTGTTAAGCTAAGAAGGAATGTGTATATAAGGGGTGCCTTAATATATATATAGCTAACCCTTATAAATAAGGGTTAGGGCTACGCTTAAGGCTCTTATAGTAAAATAAGTATAGGGCCTTAGCGTATATACTCCTTATATTTATAACACCTCCCCTTAGCTATATATAGCGCGTATAGATATATAAAGCCTTATAATAAAGCCTCTCCTTAATATATTACTCTTACTTTAGTGTTTTTTAATCTAACTAATCGTAACTAGCTATTTTAGCTACGTAATACCTTGTTTATATACTCGTTTATATATAGAGCTCTTTAAAGCTTTATTTAGCCGCCTTTTTTATTTTTAGCTACCGGATAAATTAGTCGTGTTTCTCTCTTAAGAGGCCCTTTATAAGGCTATCCGCAATTATCTCGTTAGCCCGCACCTATACTAGCCGAAAGAAGCCCTTATCGGTATAGTAATTAATCAATTTATAGCAGATATCGATATACTTAGTCTTAGCTAGGTTATTCCTATTTAGCACTATAAGCTTTATATTTTAACTATCTATAAAGATTACGGATAAACTTAGCTATAGCTAGCCTAGCTTTATTAATAGCTAGTGCTGCTATATTATAGTTATGCTTATAAGCATAAGGTTTATAAACTCCGCTTTTATTATTAAGGTCGCTATAATCGTCTACCTCTTATTCTTTTAAAAGATAGGCCCGTCGCTAAGGAATATTATATAGCTAGCCGTAAAGCACTAAGTGCTTTAGTTATTAATAAAGGAAGTATCCGTATATACGCGGAGCTTAAGGTCCTTAATTAAGTATTTCCCCCTTATCATAACTTTATAATTTAAAGTGCCCTTAATATAACACTATAGCGTCTTTATAATCGCTACGTAGTTATATATTAAGTTGCTACTAGCCTTAAAGAGCTTATTCGCCGTATATATAATATCCGGCTAAGTGCTTATTAATAAGTAATTAAGGCTGCTAGTCTAGCGAAGCTATTTTATAGTATTTATTATAGGTTCTTAACTTTTTTAATTATAAAGAACCTTAAGTCTTCTTAGCTACGGCGCCTTTATAGCTTTAGTAACTTCCTTACCGAATTTCTTAAAGATCTTTTTAGCGAACTTCGTTTAGTATATAAAAATCGTTCTTACTACCTTATCCCGTTTAAATTAAATGCTTAGGAATTCTTAAAGCTCGCCAAGCTACTTAGTCTACTATAACGTAGTTATAATATCGACCGCGGCCTTAATAGCTTTTTTAGTAAGTACCGCTATAATAAAATTATCTATATAAACGATTATAAGTATATTGCTTGCCTTATAGCGAAGGATATACTTATTTATCTTAAGGCGCTTAAAGCTATATTCTTATAAGTCTATACTTACTTAATTATACTATTACTTAAGCGAGCTTCTATAACTATATAAAGCCTTATTAAACCTATAGACCCGGCCCGTGCTATCCTTAAGCTTATAAAGCTTAATAACAAAAGCCTTTTATTATGCTTTTATATATATATAGGCGTAAATAACGTTAAACTATTTTTATTTTAGGTCCTTAACCGTAATAATCTTTATAAATAGCTTTAATAAGGCTTAATGCGCTACCGCTATAAAACGCTCCTTTATAAGCCTATCCTTTAGGTCTTAGTCTCTTTAAAGGACTTAACGAGCCTTTATAATTGGTTTTTTACCTTAAACTAGCTTCTTAAAATAAACCTATTTCTTATTAAAGACTTAAGCCTTTAGTAGTCTATAAATAAGGTTTTAAGTATCCTTTTACTTTCATTTATAAATTTCCCGCTTTATCGCGGGTAATTAGCGGGTCTTATAGTTATCCTTTTTAAGGGCCTATTTTTAAGTTATTAGTAATCCCTTTATAGCGGCGATTATCGCATTAAATATAAAGAGGATTAGCTAGTAACTTTAGTTATTAAATTAGTCCCTCTCTTAATAAATTACTTTAAGGGCTATTAATACGCCCGGCCTAAATAAATCTTAGTATTAGTCCGTTATAGTAAGCTCTTTTATTAAGGCCCTTAATATAGTCCCTTAAGACCCTCCTTTAATAGCTACTACTTAATTAGTCTACTAATAAGTTAGCCGATTATTAAGTCGGTATACCTTATTAGCCTATAGTACCGTAAGTAGGGAATCTATAGGTCTCTTACTACCGGGGTTTAGCGTATAGGGAATTAAGCGTATCTTTAGCTATAAGGTTTCTAGGAAAGTCTTTATTAAAGGTTAAAGCAGCAGCGAAATTGTCGGGAAATCTAAAGATCATATAAAAGCACGTGATAGAGGAGTCGATATTATATAAGGCAGGATTTAGCTAGAATAGATTGCTAAAGAATTAAGTGCATAAGTGCTTGTAGAATCTCTAGCTATTTAGTAGCGGGAGATTCGCCTTTTATAGATAAATGTGAGGGAACGGAGTAACATATCCAAACCGGCCTTCGAGCGGTCTTAAAGCCCGAGAAATCTTAATTTTAAAGCATTTTACCCCGTAGCTATATGTCCTTTTCTTATGCGGCAATTCGTGTTTAAAGTTAGTTAAGGTTAGTTTAGGTCTAAGCGGATCCTTGTTTTATCTAGCCACCTTAACCTCCTTAGTTCCGTATATAACGTTATAGACCTCGTATAAGGACGTAGGGACTTAGAAAATGACGAGCCGAAGCTAGACTATTAAATGTAGGTTTTTATAAATTTTATACACCCCCTTATGCTTAGCTAATTAAGTAAAGATTAAATAGTTGATTTATAAAAGTAGTAAAATCACTTTCTTATAGTCTTTAAGCAACCTATACTTATAAGGGCCGTCTTTAAACTACTTTAAACTCTTATAGTCTCTCTTAAGTATACTTTTAGTCCTTAAACTAAGGTATTTAGTATTAAGATATCTATATTATTATCGCCTAGCTTTATTATTATTACTAGCGGGGAAAGGGTTTAATAAGAAGTCGGCAGCGCCGGCTATAAAGCCTATTGCTACTTAAGGGGCAGTAGTAGCTTTAAAGCTTACTACTACCTTAACTTATTACCCTTAACTTAAAAGCTACCTAGCGCACCCCTTTTAAATTTATCGTTCTTATTATAGTTATTAAGTTCGTAATAGCTTAAGCGATATAGAATTATATCCTTTATAAAGTTAGCGTCCTCCTTATTCTTATTAAAGACCGTAATATTATAGTCTTCTTCCTTAAGGGGTAAGGTCTTTTTAATAGCCTTATAAAACTATATATCCTTAGTAATTATAATTCTTTTTTATTAAGGAGCTATACCTTATAAATATAACTATAAAGCCCCTTAAGACTTATAAGTCTCTCTTTTTACGGCTTAAGGTCTATCTTAGCCGTCTTAGCTAATATCTTTTACGGCTTAGTTATATATATAATATAACCTTAAGTCTAGATATGCTTAATAAAGTATATATAAGGAACCTTAATCTCCTTAAGTAAGGCTTTTAGCGGCGCCTCCTTTAAAGCTATGCTATATATAAGTAGGAGGTTCGCTATATACGTAGCTATCTCTATATACTAAGGCTAAAGGAATTTTAATAGCCCTATCTTAATATATATTACCCTTATAGACTTTATAAGCGTGCGGCCGGCTCTCTTTACCTTGCCGTTTTGCTAAGATATATAAGGTGCGCTATAGCGTAGTATAAAGTAGTCCTCTCTTAACTAGGCCTTTATCTTCTTAACGTAGAATTCTATTACGTTATCAAAAGCTAGCACTTAAATTAAAGCGTTGGTAGCGCTATTCTTAACCTATATCTTTTAAGCCTTTATTATATCGAAGGCTTAATCCTATATAAGCGAAAATAGTGCTTAGTAAAATCTAGTAAAGACGTTAATACTATAAAAGGAATAGTTAATTAATACCCTTATAGCTTATAGGCTTATATTATAGGAAGTCTTAATATATATATATAAGGAATGCTAAAGCTACTATACTTAGGTTATAACTAATTATCGCGTCCGCTTTCTTTAAGTAGTAAGCTTTATAATAAAATCTTTAAGCCTCTTCCTTATTAATCTTAAGGCTAGCCTTATTATACGCCTTAAAGACCCTCTTTAAGCCCGCGTAGCTAAAGCGGCGGTATATTATCCTATAATATATATATTACTAAGTATATAAAAAGACTATAAGGCTTAAAGTCGTATATATGCCCCCTAGCCTTATATTTAGGATCGTTATAATATATATCTTTTAAGTAATATTATAAACCTTAGTCTTAAAAGGTATATAGAATAGCCGTTCCTTAATATCGTTTAGCTTAATGCCCTTCTCCTTAAGGCACTAGTTGCTAATAAGGTTAGCTAGCGATATTAGCGCGTAATTAATATTTAATAGCTTTAATATAACGTTGCTAATAATAACCTTAATAGTGCTTATAGCTTTTACTTATAGCGGGCTGTTATTTAACGATATTATTAAAAAAGAGTTAACGGCTTTTATATTAGTAAACTATTTTAAGTTATTAAAGTAGTAAGTCGCGTATTTAAAGTCTACGACGGCTTTATCTTAAACGGGCTTATATTTATCTATAACCGCGCTACTTAAGAGGTAGCCGTTAAACTTACTACTAGCTATTATAATAGCTATATTGTTTGTTTTCCCTTTATTACTAGTCGCGGCTTTAGCGGCTTAAAATACTTTTTAAAATTTAAGGGCCTTATAAAAGTACTTAGTCTAGCAATCCGGCTCTTTATATATAACTTTCTTTAGCTTAATATAGTAGCCGTACTTTAAAACAATAGTCTCCTTAAAGGTATTATATTTCTTACTTAGTTTGCCGGAGCTAGTAGTATTCTTATTAAAGTCTTCCTTAAAGCTTTTAGTGCCGCTTCCGCTATTATTACTCAAGCCTTTATTCTTACTATAAGCGGCGTTAGCTAAAACTTCCGACTTTTTAGCTTTAGCTACTCCTATAAGCTATTTATATATTATATCCTTTAAGATATAGTTCCCGCGTTATTAATTATAGGCCTAGTTACTAAACTAGTTAAGGCGATACTTCTAAATACCCTTAAAGGCTATAATAACAAAGAGACGTTTTAAAGGACCCTTTTCTACCGCGATAAGTAAATCTTAGCACTAATATAGCTTTTTTACGAACTTCTTCGTATTAATAAACTTCTTTCTATCCGTAGTAATAGGTTTTATAAAGGTAGTATAAAATATAACCTTTAAGACCTTTATAAAAGACTCCTTAATTAAGTTTATAGTCTCTTTTATAATTATATAGGCTTTTTACCTATTTTCTATAAGGAGATCCCTTATCTTATATATAATGCTTATAATAATACTATACTTCGCCGCTTTATTATTTTTCTTTTATACCTTAAACTTAAGTATACCCGCTAAAGGTATTACCTTAGTGCTATTAAGAAAGCCCTTAAGGTCTTTTATACTAAAGGCAACTATAAGCTTTATTATTTATAAATTATAATTTTCCTAGCCTTAAGGCTTATTTATATTAGCGTTACGCCTTAATCTTAAAGCTATTAATACTATTATATATTTAAGGTTAAAAGAGGTTATAAATCTACTAGTAGCGACTATCTTACTATACTAAGCTGTTAATTTAGCAGATCTTTAACCGCTTTTAATATAGATATAAAGTTAGCTAAATATAGCTATAAAGTTATATCCTTCTTAAGCGTATATATTATAGAACCCTTAGTATTTCCTTTACGCTAAGTAGTAAGGCGTAATTTATTTTATTTGAATTTACTAGCCGGAAAGGGAGACTAAAACTTAGTGCTAACTACTAAACTAAATAAAGTAAGGGTATCTTATTTTACGGATTTCTTAGGTTAAAACTAGCTAAAGAAAAAGAAAGAAAGAAAGGAAAAAAGTTAAGGGAAGGAGGAGGAAGGACCTCCTTTTATACCTTTTTAAGGCTACTAAAAGGCTTTCCTTTTATATGTTTTTATATACTTTTATATACTAATTTATAACTTATACCTTATATAACTTATAAGGTTATTTAACTACTTCTTAAGCTAAAAAAAAATAACTTACGATATCTTTATTATTAATTATAAGTAATATACGCTTTATTACTTATAACTAGCTTATAAGACTAAATATCCTTATCTTAAAACCTTTTATAAGATTTTATCCTCTTTTAAAAGGAGGCCTCTTACCTTAGCTTTATATAAGGTATTAGTCGATTATATAAAGTATCGGTTAATCTATTTAATATTAATCTTATTACTAGCCGAACCTAGCTTAAGCCGAATATAAGCGTATTTAACTTATACTACTTATAGCTAATATTAGCCGTCTTTAACTATTAAGCTATATTATCTCTCTTTATAACTACTAGTATTTACTTAAATAATTATAACTTATAACTAGCAGTATCTACTTTATTAATTACTCTTTTATATTTAGCGGTATCTACTTTAATAAACATTAGTACTTTTAGTACTTAGAATTACTAATAGAATAAGGTTTCCGTTATACATTCCCCTCTTTAAGGTCTTTTTAAACTTAAAAAGATAAATATTCCTTTTTTATAGGTTACTTTTAACCTTTAAGAAACTACTTAAGATATTTAAAGAAATCTTACTTTAAAGAAAGTAACCTTAAAAGTTCTTTAAAGAAACTTATAATCTTTTATCTTTATAGATCTTTTTTAAGGAAAAATCTTATTTAGATTTCCTTTTACTTTTACTATTTAAGATAATAAAAAAATCCTAGCTTAAAGAAGCTAATACTCCCTCTTAAAGCTTTTATCGATTAAAATCCTTAACTTTTCTTAAAGTATTTCTTAAGTGCTTTATAAGTTCTTATTAAAAAACTAGTTACCTTTACTAAAAGTAAAGGCACCTCCTTTAAAGATAACTAGTATTTTAGTATATTTTCTACACCTCCCCGCAGGTCTACTTATATCGGTATCCGTAAAGGAGGGTAGAGCTAAAGAGTGGCTTTTTTCTTATCCTTTAGCGCTCTTTAGGCTTTAAGATAGCTTACTCTTAATTTATTATTTATAAGGTTCGAACATTAAACCGCGCTATCCTAGCGCACACTATAGGCGCATATACGCAAAACGGAAACGGAACTTATAACTTGTTAAAAAACTAGTTACCTTAACTAAAAGTAGAGGCACCTCCTTTAAAGATAGCTAGTATTTTAGTATATTTTCTACACCTCCCCGTAGGTCTACTCGTATTAGTATTTATAAAGGAGGGTAAAGCTAAAGAATAGCTTTTTTTCTTATCCTTTAGCGCTCCTTAAGCTTTAAAATAGCTTCCTCTTAATTTATTATCTATAAGGTTCGAACATTAAACCGCGCTATCTTAGCGCATACTATAAGCGTATATACGCAAAACAGAAACAGAACTTATAACTTGTTAAAAAACTAGTTACCTCTACTAAAAGTAAAGGCACCTCCTTTAAAGATAGCTAGTATTTTAGTATATTTTCTATACCTCCCCGTAGGTTTACTTATATCGGTATCCGTAAAGGAGGGTAGAGCTAAAAAGTGGCTTTTTTTTTATCCTCTAGCGCTCCTTAAGCTTTAAGATAGCTTACTCTTAATTTATTATCTATAAGGTTTGAATATTAAACCGCGCTATCCTAGCGCACACTATAAGCATATATACGCAAAATAAAAACGGAACTTATAACCTATTAAAAAACTAGTTACCTCTGCTAAAAGTAAAGGCACCTCCTTTAAAGATAGCTAGTATTTTAGTATATTTTCTATAGTTTTTAAGTATTATCTTATAATATAACGGGAGGGGTTGCCGTCGCATTAATAGATAAAAGTCCGCTAATAACACCTAACGGTATTACTGCCCCTCACGCTAGCTTTATAAGGCAACCGCACTACTAGTCTTACGGGGCACCCCCCGCCTAGCTACTAGCTACCTTATAACTATCCCCCCTCTATAGCAGCACGTCCTCGGGCTGCTAATTTAATTAACACGCTTCCGAGCGCTTGCTTATAAGCCCCGGTTCCTATAAGCAGGGATACCTTAGCTAACGCGGGCTCCTAAGGCCTAGCGCGTCGCGCCCTTCGGCCAGTCAATGCAGTCACCTATAGGCCTAGCTGCCCGACGTCTTAATACGCCTTAAGTCTTATGCCCCGCTGCTGCCGCGCGCCCGTTACGTGCTTGCCCTATTAGCTTAACGTAGCCGAGCCGGTGCTATCCGTCGCCTAGTCTCGAATAGAGAGCTATAGTTAGGTGTTATAATTATAATATAACGGGAGGGGTTGCCGTCGTACTAATAGACAAAAGTCCGCTAATAACACTTAACGGTATTACTACCCCTTATGCTAGCTTTATAAGGCAACCGTACTACTAGTCTTACGGGGCACCCCCCGCCTAGCTGCCAGCCACCTTATATATCCGAACTAAGATAGTCCTTTTACTTTACTAAATAAAAGTATTTTTAATTTTCTATCTTCTTAGCGAGTATAGCTTTTATTATATATTCGCTCTTTTTAACTCTTTTTAAGTCTAGCTTTCTTACTACCTTAGCGTTTTATAAAGTTGGCTTTAATAAAGATATTTAAAAAATAGAGTATATAAGCAGACTAGTTAAAAGTTCTAACTTATAATTAACCTTTCCTATTTTCTTTATAACTTTAAAAAGTCTTATCTTCTTATAATCTAAAGACTTATTAAGTTTATTAGTCTTAAGATTCCTTTTTAAAAGATATACTTTATCTTCTTTAAATAAAAAAGGTTTTAAAGACTATCTCTTATCGTAATAATACGATATCTTCTTAGCAATATATTTTTATTTTAATTTTATTAATCTATATAAGCTAATTAACTACTTAGAGTTTAATATAGCTTTTTCGGCTATAAGTTACTACGGAGAAACAGTGCGATAATACCGCACTGCTAAAAGGTCTCGCCCCGGCCTTAGTTAAGGATCGGGACGCTAATTATCGTCTATATGCTTATATCTTATATACCGACATATAAGTAGCCGGAGCGCTTATATCTTACGTTCCGTAATAATTACCGCCTCGAAAGGAAAGACGATAACGTCCTTATTATCTATAAGACGGGACCTCCCCGGTTTATTAAGCCGGTGGCTAGAAGCTGCGCACGCTTATATTATTACGCGCGCCTAGGGGGAGCCTTATTTCTATACGGACTTATAAGTCCACTTTCTCGCGCGGGGATCGAACCCACGCTAAAGGAATTGCTACTATTTGTTACGGAGAAATAGTGCGATAATACCGCACTGCTAAAAGGTCTCGCCCCGGCCTTAGTTAGGGGTCGGGACGCTAATTATCGTCTATATGCTTATATCTTATATACCGAAATATAAGTAGCCGGAGCGCTTATATCTTACGTTCTGTAATATAAGTTCTTTAAGTAAAGAAAATTTATAGGCTTTAAAGGTAAAACTATAATTCGCGAATACCGGAGTATTCTTAATAAGCTTAAAATAAGAGGTATTATACGCTAACTATACTATAAGCAATTAAAAAGGCTAATTATCTTATTAATAATTTATATAGCTTTTAAGATATTGCTTAAGCGTTTAATTTAATCGTTTTATTATTCCGTTTATAATAAGGTAAAAAGTAGTAGATAATTTATGCTTTATATTAAAGGCTTACGTTAAGCCTTACTAGAAGTTCGAAATATATTTTTAATCCCTATTTAAAATAATCAAACTCGGAAGTCCTTAATTAGCTATAATATATCTTATAAAAGTATAAGATAACTTTTCTATATCTATAGCTTTATTTGTTAGAATAAAATAGCTATACCTTATAAGACGATTAACTATAACTAAAAAAGAATCGTATTTTATACTAGTTATAAGATCTATAGACTTTAGTAATTTTATAATAAAGTTTAAGGCTATAAAGTCTTAATATCTTAAAGGAACTTTTAGAGGAATTAAGTTATTATAAGGCTTATATTATATAGCCTTACTTTTATTATATACTTCGTATAACTTAATAACTCCTTAAACTTTCTTATAAAAGTTATAGGTATTATAATAGTTTTTAATCTAATTATATATTTTCGTAATACCTTAATATCTAAATAAAGGGTGCGAATAAAAATCTATTATAACTATTTTCTTAGTCTTTAAAGTAAGAAATAGCTTATTCTTATAAAACGCTATTTTTCCCTCTTACTAAAGATTCTTATATCTTTTCTTATCTAGGTTCTTATAAGAATTCTTAAGTAATTTTAAAGTAGTAAGATCTCCTTATATATTAAATAGTATATATAACGTCTTTAACGTTAAATTACTGTTATTATTTAAAAATAATTAGGTCTCTTTATAAGGCTCTTTTTTATCGTTATAGTTTAGTCCTCGGCTAATTATATTAGCTTAGTTATTCTTAAAACCTTTCTTATAAATAATCTTATAATTAGGTTTTAAAAGGAATTTAGCTTATCTTATTTACCTAGTATTTAACTACTACGTCGTAGCTAAATAACGAATATTCTTATAATCTATATAAACCTTAAGTTTATATTTATTCCTTAAAATATAATGCCGAAATTCTTTAAAAGCGTATATAATAGCTAAGAATTCTTTATCGTAAATTAAGTAATAAATCTTTATACTTACTAGCTTCTTTAAATAAAACGCTATAAGTTTAAGAATATTGCTTTTATCGCGCTAGCTTAACTACGCGCTTAATATAAAATTAAAAGTATTTATTTCTAACTTTAACGGCTTCTCTATATTATAGGTTTTTAATATAGGTTCTTTAATAAGTAATTCTTTAATCTTTTTAAAAGCTTTATCTACTTTAAAGTTCTACTTAAAAAGGTCCTTTATAGCTTTTTTTAACACTAATAATATCGGTATAATTATCTTAAAAAGGTTTAATATAAACTTCTTATAATAATTTATATATCCTATAAAACTTTAGATTTTCTTAATGTTTATAAGAATAAGCTAATTTTTAATTATAGAAATCTTTTAAGGGTTTATTCTTTTATAAAAAGGAGTAATTATATGCCTTAAGAATTCTACTTTTTATATATAAAAGCTATATTTCTCTTGTGAAATATATAAGCTAGTTTTTCTTAACGCTTTTAGCACTATATCGACTTCCTTATAGCGTTGCTTTAGCATATTAAAGTATATAATAATATTATCTAGATAAGCCGTATAAAATCGGTCTAAATAAGGATTTAATATACTATTAATTCTCTTTTAAAAGGTTGCCGTTATATTAGTTAATCCTAAAGGTATAACTAAAAATTCGTAAAGTCCGTATTGCGTTTTAAAGGCTATTATAAATTCGTCTCCTTCTTTAATACGTATTTAGCTATAAGTAGATTAAAGGTTAACTTAGTATACTACTACTTACTAGCTAATCTATTTTTTATTTTGCTTATAAAAAGCAACGGAGTCCGGTCCTTTATTATATTATTATTTATTTCTTTAAAATCTATATAAAGTCGAGTTTTTTCCTTATCTTTACTATTCTTTAAAGCAAATAGTATAGGAGCTTTCTATTTTAATTTAAACTCTTTAATATAACCTTTTCGTAGGTTTTTATTAATATATTCTTTTAATAACTTTAAATACTTCTTATTTAAGTTATATATCTTATAGAATCTAGGCTTAAAGCCTTCTTTTAACTTAATTTCGTAATCTTAATTACGTTATAGCAGTAGTGTATCTTTAGGTAGCGGCGTAAATATATCGAAATATCTTTTTAGTATATTTCTACGTATTTTTAGATAACGATCTTTTAAGTATTTTAAGTTTATTCCACCTTCCGAACGTCTTATATACTATATTCGCTCTTTAAGGTGTTTTAAATTAATAGTACCTTCCGAATACTACGAGCTATTTTTACATATCTTATTCTTAATTTTTCTCTTATTCCGTTTCTTCTTAATCTTATCTTTTTACTTAGGGTATTACTACTTAATATCCTTTAAGGTATTAAATCAATTTTCTTTTAATAAATTTTAAGTAGCTTTATAATTATCTTTAAGGCTTTTAGTCTCTTTACTAAGGTTTAGCGTCGTTTTTACTTATATTATACTAATCGTAGTTATATTATCTTTAGTTATACTAATTAATGTATTGTTCTTTATTACGATATCTATTAATACGATATTTATATTTATTTAAGAAGCTTTATTATCCTTATTATTGCTATTTCTTAATAGTTATCGTTAAGGATTGCCGTATTTAAAGTATTTAAGGGTTTCGTTTTAAGGTCGTCCTTTATTATACTAAAAAGAAGAATATTTAAAGTATCGTCTTTAAACCTTAAAAGGCCTTTATCTTAATCTATTATAGGATTATGTTTCCGTAAAAAAAGTAGTCTTAATATAATATTATAGCTAATAATTAAGGAGCGAATGGGTGTAGAAGAGAGCAGGCTTGTAGCCACGAGTAAGGGGATCACAGAGATGCAAAGAGTGTGCGAAAAGGTAAAGAAATAGGTAAGATGTGTGTATGTAAGCTTGATGATCTATCTAAGGTGAAGGGGGGACCAAGGCTTCCTTATATAGACAATTCCCAAGCTACAAGTGACTTAAGAGATTTGGAAAAGAGCCCCCTGTCCAGCGCAGTCATGCATAGTAGGCCAATAGCTGTTGTTAGGTCAATATTGTATTTGTAAGCCCAGGGATTAATCCCGTAAGGAATACGAGGTGGCGCAGCGACTTGGCACGGATTATGCATATAGTCTCC
>JAPEBW010000761.1:0-39621 GCA_027405785.1 Ophiocordyceps robertsii
CCGGCCACCCAGCTATGTACAATGTACAGTATGTACCTGATGATGGCCGCCTCACCTTCTCTCGCACACTCGGCCCCTGCTCAGTAGTGCTGGCAGTCACCGTCGTGCGACCTCGACTCTGCGCCGGTCGCATCTCCAAGCAGGCCTCGCCACCGACGCCCCAACGTAGATACATGCATAACCGCGGGCCACCACGGGCAGCCGTGTCCCCGCAGCGACACATGGAGACATATTCGTACATGTGCATGGAAGATGCAGTGCGGGGAAGAGCGCCCCCCCTCACTCTGCCCCGCGGCCGATGTGGTGATGATCCTCCTCCCCCTTCATGCCTGCCTATCCTCTGGCCTCCCGCATCTCGCTTGACCAAAGGTCCGCTCCACCCTTGCCGCACTCGTCTCTGGGCGGGACGCACTTCGGAGGCCGCCGAGCATCTTGGGCCGAGCTGACCGCGGTGAGGCAGGCCGTGTCCGCGTTCCTCCACCCAGTCCCAACAGGCGCTCCCGACTCTCCTTAGGGTTCTCTCCCCTGGCCAAGAGAAGCGACAGCCTCGGCCGGGCAGCCCAGACGAAAACATCGGCAAGACCCAAGGCAAGGAGACGACGCGCCGCCATGACCGCTTGCGCCGCCATGGCCGTGTCCAACATGACCGTCGTCGACATCCACACGCACATGTATCCGCCCACCTACATCGACATGCTCGAGTCCCGCCAGGCCATTCCCCTGGTCCGCACCTTTCCCCAGGCCCCCGATCCGCGCCTCATCCTGCTCCAGTCCGAAGCCCAGTCGCTCGAGGAAGCCCGCGACAATGCCGCCGCCAAGCCTCCCGGCCGCCCGCTCACGTCGCACTACACGTCGCTCCAGCAAAAGATGCACTTCATGGACACGCACCACATCGATATATCCGTCGTGTCTCTCGCCAATCCGTGGCTCGACTTTGTCGACGCCTCCGTGTCCGGGGCCGTTGGGGAGCGCATCAACAACGACTTCTCCGACATGTGCGGTCGCTATCCGGGCCGCCTCTTCTTCTTTGGCGCTCTTCCACTGACGGCGCCCCTCGAGACGGTTCGGTCGTCCATTGACCATCTCAAGGGCCTCAAGTACTGCCGGGGTGTCATCTTGGGAACGTCGGGCCTCGGCAAGGGGCTCGACGATCCAAAGCTGCTCCCCATCTTCGAAGCGCTCGCCGAGGCGAGCCTCACCGTCTTTCTGCATCCTCACTACGGCCTGCCCAACGACGTTTGGGGTCCCCGTGCCGAGGAATACGGCCATGTGCTCCCCCTTGCGTTGGGCTTCCCCATGGAGACCACCATTGCCGTGACTCGAATGTACCTCGCCGGTGTCTTCGACAAGGTTCGCCGTCTGCGCATGATTCTCGCGCACAGCGGCGGCACGCTGCCCTTTCTCGCCGGCAGGATCGAGAGCTGCATTATACACGACGGGCAGCTGGTGCGTGAGGGCAAGGTGGCCAAGGACCGTCGCTCCATCTGGGACGTCTTGAAGGAACAAGTCTACCTCGACGCCGTCGTCTATTCCGAAGTCGGTCTTGGGGCGGCCATCGACGCCAGCGGGAGCGATAGACTCCTGTTCGGCACAGACCACCCCTTCTTTCCGCCTCTCACAACCGACGAGCAGGGCGGGTGGGAGAGTGTCAGTATGAATGCGGACGCGGTGGCTCGGGCCGTCGGAGACGGCTCAGAAAAGGCCAAAGCAATCATGGGAGCAAATGCCATAAGAATCTTGAGGCTTGACGAAAAGGCGTAGCTGGAGGCATTGAGGCCTCAGGTTGATGGGGACCGGGGCCGGTAATAAGTTGAGCGTCGATTGAAAGTGGACTATTGATCATGTTCAAGGAGATGAAGCATGTCCGTGCCTGAGAATCTTGGTGCGTGTGTGAATATTCGGCGTACGCAAGTCCCATGGCCAATATGCTTCTCTCAGAGCGCCGCCGCTTCACGCTGATACTTGACTTCGGCCTCGTGTATCCTCCGCCGCGCTTCGTGCTCTGCTTGCGTCGCTTCCTGCAGCTCCTCGGGCGCCGCCGCTTGCTTCTGTAGATTCCTGACGGCTTGTACAGCGCGCAACTTGTCGCAGACCAGTTCCCAGTACTTTTTATCGACGTCGCCGACGCTGACGAGGTAGTTGCCTGGCACGTCGATGGTGCCGTTGGCGGGACCCGAGCGTTTACCGCCGGCGGCCATGGAGGCCCTGATGGACACCTTTGCCTGCTTTCGGCGGGCCTTTTCCTCCTTCTTTTCCTTGAGCCGGCGCTTGGCTTCGGCCAAGTCGGCCACTTTTTGGGCAGCGTCAGCCTGGCGCCTCTGCTCCTCGTCGCGCAAGCGCTGGACCTCGGCCAGGCGGTCCCTCTCCTTCTGTAGCGCCTCGCGGTCGTGCTGCTCCTTGCCCTGGCGCATGCGCATGGCGGCCTCTTCGCGGGCCTCGAGGTCGTCGGCGAAGCGCCTGCGCTCCCTGTCCATGGCCTCGCGCTCATGCTTGCGCAGCAGTTTGGCCTTTGTGGCCTGGTCGTATACGGCACGGGCGTCCGGATCGGACAAGACGTCGCGGGCGCGCTCAAAGAGCTCCCATTGGGAGGCGTCGAAGTGGTCGCCTGCCTTGTCCGGGTGGTACTTTAGCGACCGCTTCCGCCATGCGCGGTGAATGTCCTCCTTGGGCGTGAGGGCGTCGACGCCCAGGAGCTGGTAGAGGTCGACATCTTGCTCTGCGTATTCGCTGGCGAATCGCACCAGGTCCTTGTTGTCATCGGCCATGGCTCGTGCGCTCACGGGCGCGTGACGGCGACAACGTGGCCTGCCTTGAGAGCAGCCGAAGCCGTGATCCGTCCGGGTCGACGGGTCAGGATAGCGGAGCAGGAAAAATGCTTTGCGGGTGAAAATGTTTGTAAACCCGCGGCGCGGCCAAGCGTGGGGTGGCGCGAAGCGAAGAACAAGGTTCCTAAGGGAGAATGAAAGCTGTGCCGCGTCTTGCCGGGCAAGCGGGAGGATTTCAAGGGCCGGCGATGGACTTTGGGTGGGATGACTGGGGTGTCGCGCGCGGTGATGAGCAGACGTTGAGAGCTGTCGCGATTCTTCTTAGGCGAGGTCGGGAGCGGCACGTGACTGAGACCTCGACTACTGAACCTCATTTCACGGTCTGGTCCCCTCTACCCACAACAGCACATCATGGTCACGCATAATGTTTCTCGCTGGAAGAATTCCCGAGGCTTCGTATTGCAACCGGCCCTGCACGATTAAGCACCTTTCCCTCCCCGATTTTGCGCATTGATCTCGCTCCTCCATTATCAGCATCGTGACGCCCGCATATCGCTTCGATTCGCCCTCCTCTGCGCGTAATCATAAACATTAGGCGTCCCTCCCGTCAGGTCCAACAGATGCCTCTCGTACGGCCCGAGCGGCTCCTCCCACATGGTCCTCTGGCCCGGATCCGCAGGCCCGTCCATCTCGCTCCCGGCATACCTCCACACCCATCGCTCGCCCAGTTCCGCCCCGTCGTAGTCGCGCTCGCCTGCCCGACATCCCGGAGCTGGCTGTGGCGGCGGCTCTTGTGCAAAGGTCGTCACACGCCGGAGCCGCCAGCCGGACAGCGCCGGACAGGTCCAGGCCGCCCTGTCGTTGAGCCCGAGGCCCTCGCAGGCGAGCCGCGTTCGCACCGAGCTGTGCACGCTCTCGTTGGTGTCACGCAGGAAGCCTCTCTTTTCGCTCCTGGTCCGGGGGTCGACTTGTCTGTACATGCCGGGGGTCCGCGTCGTCTCGCCCGAGAGCTTGAAGAGCAAGCTTGGGATGTTGCGCATGGCCCCGAGACCCCATGGACGCACTGGCTGGTTCTTCTCGTAGATGGTTTCGACAGCCCATCTCGGCCGTTTGAAGCAGCCTAAATTGCGGCTCAACCAGCAGCCCAACTTGGAGCCCGCTTCCGGCGCGTCGACGTAGAAGTCTACGGATTGCTTGATGACCCGGTCCAGCGACTGGACGTCAAATTCGACGCCGACGCTGGCCATTTGGTCCATCATCCCTTGAGGCGAGACGTCAGCTCCGCGACTCTGTCTTTCATCAAGGCATGCACGTACACGCCAAGGTGCAGTTGGCGATTCCCTGGTCTTGCCAGCCGCCGCCGCAGTTGCCGTGGTTCCCCGGAAACCAGACCTGCCTCAGCTCGGTGCTGAGCCCGGCCTCTTGCGGCCGCTCCCACACGGCAGGGCTAAAGGGCGAACGCGTCTCGTCGAGGGCGAGGGCCTGGAAGGCATGCTCGATTCGGTCCGACAGCGCCGTGTCGTGCCACTTGAACGTTCACAGGAGGTCAGCCAACCGACCGACGACGACGGGCGCCGAGAGAAAAGGTAAAAGGCGAGGGGAAAACTTATTCGTTATTGCTCGGGTAGATGCCCATCTTCTCGAGCCACGCTATGCGCGGGATGCCCAGGCTGCCCACCGTGTCCCAGACGCAAATGGCCTTTACGGTGATGAGGCTGCCGCTCTTCTGATGCACGCGCGTCAGCCCCATGTCGGCCAGCCGGGCGCGGTAGGCGGCGGCGGCGTGGGACCCCTTTGGCTTGTTGGGAAAGGGCACGTTGGGAAAGGGGTCGCGGTAGTCGTTGTCGAGCCAGTTCTGCATGTCCCTGAAGATGGGGTAAAAGTGCTCGACGCCCTCGCGCGTCAGCAGGCCCAGGCTGGCCATGAGGCCGGCGACGGAGCGGGCGGTGAAGGCGCCGCGCGAGAAGCCGACGAGGAAGATTTCATCGCCGTCGCGATAGTTGGCGCACAGGTACGAGTAGGCCTCGCGGACGCGCTGTCGAGGGCCGAAACGGAACACCGGTCAGCTAACGGGATTGGGAGCACCGGACGCGGGGAAAGGGGCCGGACCCGGACCCGGACCCGGACCCGGGCTCGGACTCGGAGCTGGCATGCGGGTGCAGCACGCGGAGACTCACCTCGGCCATCCCGACACCAAACGCACCCCCCGTGATGCTATCGAGCACATTGCTCCCACTACCGACGCCCGACTCGTAGCTGATGATCTGCAGCGTGCCGTCGTTGCACCGCCGCTTGAAGCAGCGCGAGATGCGCGTCACGTTGGACGGCACCTGCAGCCCGCCGCGGCCGTTGAGCAGGCCCGGCCTGGCGTATCCGTACGCGCTGTTCATCCACGTGCCGTCGCAGCACACAATGAGGCGCTTCTTGGCCTGCGTCTCTGGACCGCTGCTGCCGGTGCTGCTGGTGCTGCTGCTGGTGCTGTTCTTGCCGCCACCGCAGCCATCCTCCAACGCCGCCGTCGTCGTCGTCTCAGCTCCCATTTGGGCTTCCTTCTCTTTTCAACGCTCGAGGCAGGCCAGTTCCCCCCCCCCCCCCCGTCTCCCTGCCCCCACCCCTTTTCCCCTACTTTGGTGCTTGGTCGTGTGAGTTGGTGGGATGGGACGGATGAAGCAAGCAGATGATTGTGACGGCTGATGACAAAGGCCCCGAGTTAAACTGACGTGGCGTACGCGGATCCGGCACCTGCAGCGGCCAGTGGGTTGATGGCCCGGTGCTGGCTTGCATGGGGGCTTTCAGGGGTTCATATATCGAGGCCTTCTGGATACATGGGCGTATACCTCGTGCGAATCGCCAAGAGGCCAGGGAGCAGCGACGTCGCAGCCTGACGCCATCCTCTCGAGCCCGTCTCTCTCGCCCTCTCTCATGGGACACCTCGTGGGACACCTCGTGGGACACGTCGCCCACGAATGTGACTCGGAGGGAAAGAAGAAGGGATCCTCTGCCCTCCTGTTGGTCTGGTCAATACCGTTCAGCCAACTTTATGTTGTATTCGTCTAAATAGGGCAATGCGACAACAGCTGACGCCTCATACGCTCACGTCGACATGCGTCATACCCAGGGGTGGGGGCAGAGGCTGGCCGACGAGCCTCACGTCCGGCTCGGAAGACCGGAGTCCTGCTGCACGTCAAGCTGCAGAGCATCCCCGTCGCCTCTCTTGCCAAGCAACGCCTGCGCCGCACCGGGTTGCCTCGGCTCCCCCCGAGACCCTTCCCTCTCGCCTCTTCCCCCTTTCCTCCTCGATCCCTCTCCTTGTCTCAAGCCCAGGCTCCATCCACGCTCGGCACGAAGCGCGGCCCGAGACTCGAGCCGCCTTCAATGCCGAGGCTCGACGCCATCACGGCCGAGGCTCGCCGCCATCGCGACAACCCCCCCCCTGGTCTCAGCCATGGCCAGTGCGAGGCGCCCTCTCGCCGTCGGTGGCTTGCGCCGCGCCGGTGCAGAGCCGGCTGACCAACAGCCCCCGTTCTGTGCATGTACATGCCCAACAGAAGGCTGTAGGATGGTCCTCGTGAGTTTGATATCGTTATCAGCAGAGCACGTCACGTTCTCGAGGGGGTCCATCGGGTGGGGATATCTATGCCGATCCCAAGGCTGTTCATCAACATGTTGCGCCTAGTTACATGATAGGGGAGGACTGTCGTGTCCAGCGGGCCGTGGGAGACACTGAGCATGCAATGTATTTTGTCGTTTTGCTTTTATTCCCCTTACGTATTGCCCTGTTCTTGACATGGCGTTGACTCCCGGCCAAGTGCCGAGGTCAAGGGATATCAGAGTGGATATCACTCGTAAAGAAGAGAAACAGTCGTGTCCCTCATGACCCAAGCCTGTGGAGTGCCCTGGGGAGGAAAGGGACGCATCATCAACTGTGCGGCTCGCTCAGCCCGGCTCTCAACCAGTCCGGCACAAATGCCTTGACTTTTACGCTGCGCGCGTCTTGCTCCTCGCCCCACGCAAGGACAAACTCGTCGCCGGGCTTGTACGAAGCGGCAGCCTGCTCCCCGGGCAGGACCACGTCGGTCATAGTCTCCAGGCGACAGAGGCCCAGGCCAATGTTTCCGACGCCCTTGAGCCACTTGCCCGCGCTGCGACCCCTTTTCCCGACCCTGCCGATGCTCGTCTCGCTCGGAATCGCGTCGGCCGTCGGCGCCCTCGTCAAGGAATGGTCCGCCGGGTTGTAGGCGAGCGTCTGGGGCCCGGGCTCGTCGTCTGCGTATATCATGCACGGCAGGATGCGTTTTCGGACGACGCCGCGGTGCTTTGTGCGGATGGTGAGCTCCTGGCCGACGTAGCAGCCCTTGCGGAAATCAATGCCGTTCATCGTGTCCATGTTGGCCTCCAACGGCAGGGCCTGCTCCCTGATGATCTCGTCCTGGCCCTCGGGCACGCCTTGGAGGTACCGGCGGACCGTGTAGGCATCCTCGGTGCTCCGTTGCAGCGGGAGCTCCGGCGGCTTGCCGCCCAGCCGTAGGATGCGATAGCCGAGGCCAGGGGCCCGCGGATCCTTCAAGACGATTTGGGAGTCGCTTGCGGCGGGTTCAAGCGCGCCGGCGTCATCCCAGGCCTGCCAGACAGTGACCTGGTCGTCGGAGACGTCGCGCAGGTCCACCTTTGCCCTGAGCTTGTAGCGCTTGATATACTTGGCCAGGCTGGTGACGTGGGCGGCATCAGCCTCGATCAGGAAGCCATGCTCGTGGGCGGCCTGGAAGGGGTAGATGAAGGCATCGTACACCACCCTGCCCGTGGCGTTCAAGAAGCCGGTGTAGAAGGCGTGGGTGCGGGGCAGCCCGTCGGGGCGGGAGACGTTTGCGGTGACGATGCCCTGGAGGAACTTGGCGGCGTCGGGCCCGGAGACGGAGAGCAGGCGTCGGGAGGGGAGGGGCGCGAATCCCGATGTCGGCGGCGGCGGCGGCGGGGGGCTGGAGGTTGCGAAGCGGCGGCGAGGCTGAAGGCAGCCGGGGCAGACGAAGAAATGGCGCAGCAGCGCGCGCCTCTGGACGGGGCGTCGCATGGCGCGCCGAGGGGGGTGGGGCGGGAGCCGGTGGGGGAGATATCTTCTCGCGTGTGAAGCTGCCACGCACGAGGCTGCCGCGACCTACAGAGTGGCCGGCGATGTGGCCGCGACGCAAGGCGCCGGTGGATGGTTTGAAGGGTGGTTGGTGGTGGTGGTGATGGTTGTGGTGGTGGGTGGGGGCGGCAAGGCAGCCAAGTGGGTAAGGGTTTTTTGGTGAGAGACTCCAAGATACAGTGGTCCCTTCTGGGTGCCTAGGCAAGTATCTACTTACCTACAATACCTACCTACCACGTATAATACTAGAACTCCATTTCGTACAGAAAGTTGTAAGGTACAGGTAGGCACCCAATGCTGCTGTCCGAGTTTACGTATAGCATTGATCACCGTCTTTGCGTGTCTTGGTGGCGATTCAAGAGAACGAGTCGATTCATTCGACGCAGCTACCTCCAACGTCAGAATAGCACGTCAAGACACTGGAAAGACGGCAGGCAGGCTTCCACAATGCTATTCTCCGTGGCAGCTGTGAAACAATGGATGATACTCCATCTGCCAAGGCCATCACACAAGCTGTATCGGCTCAGACGCTGGACCGCCGTCAGTGCCACTGGCAGTGTGGAGCCCACGGATTGCCGCGGGGCGCGACGATCAGGCTCGATTCTCAAGTCAAAACACGGGGAGCCGGGCACGTCAACCGGGCGGTTGAGAATAGCCGGGCGCGCCGAGCGGCAGTTGCGGCGGGCCCGGTGTCGGCGGGTCCGGTGTCGGCTGGTCCGGTGTCGGCGGGGGTCTGGAGATGCCGTTGGTTGATTGATTGATAAGACCTCCCCCTGTTGCTTCACCCGCCGGGCCATGCGGCTGCCTAGCGACAGTGACAACAAACGACGTCCGACAACGGCGGGCAGGCGCACCACCGTTGGGCAGCGCCGTCACGTTGCATAGACGATGGGCTGCAGCTGCTTAGAGAGCCAAGCAGAGTTGCACTCTATGCAGTCGCAGCAACGTTGGGGGCAGCTGAAAACAAGACGGGAAAAAAAAAAGGGAAATAGGATTTCGTCGAGCCTCGGTACAAAGAGCCTTGGCCACAATGGGGGGTCGTACTGTACACCCCGGCCATGGCCGCCATGCATGCCCGACTCCCTCACCGACGACTTCGTGCGCGCAAACCTTGTTCGGCACCGCCAGAGAGAGGCGCGAGTTCGTGTACCTGCCGGCTCGGAACCTCGACGGAAATGTGCCTCGGCCCAGCAGCGTATCCGTATGTAGACTGAGGGCAGAGGGCGGCGACAAACCTTCTGCCTCCGCGCGGCCTCCCCCCCCCCCTCCTCCCGCCTTGTTACAAGCCTTGGCGCAGTGACTCAGTAAACCTAGATGCGACTTATTTTGGTGCTTCGTAAACTTGCTCTGCCGCCCAACGTGTGTGCGAACGTCCGTCGCCTCGACAGCGAGGCACCGAGTCGCGCGACTTAAACCTCGTCGACCGTCCGTCGACAGCCTTGGCGCGCAGCCAGCGTCCATGCTCGATCCCGTCAGCCCTGGCATCATGGCATCATGGATCGGGAACCCGAACCACGATGGAGACTCGGCGAACGTGAATAGACTTTTGGCCTGCCAAGTCGGTACTTGGCTGTGAGCCTGCGTGCCCGCGGGTCTATGTACATATGTACTTGTACACACGCTTGTCCGTGCTCTGCGCTGGCGGATGCTCGATTGGGCAGGTAGCCATGCATCTCACTCCTTCCATGCCCCATCGGCTGATGAATCAAAAAATCAAAAAAGGGTGGGTACATACAACACGCGAAGCACCGTGGGTGGACACCCGGGTACGTACACGGGCTGTTGCTCGGTACTCGGTATTCGTACTCGCGGCTCCCCGGCGCCCTCTCGGTGGCCCGCGCAAGTAGGTGGGGCAAACTGCCCGGCACCTTAATTTCCACGCCCTTTGACATTCCCTTTACCCAATTCACCTTTCCTTCTTTTGTTCATGCGGCCCCTCGGCCTTGACTCATGCCGATCCCGGCACCCGCCCCAACGGCGCCGGTGCCCTAGCGCTTTAGATTGGACGCCCGCATGACCAAGCAGCCCCAGTACGGCATGACTCTTCGCCTCAATGGGCACCTTGATGGTGGACGCTGGACATGGTATACGAGGGACGAGAACATGCACCTGGCCATTTCACAGAGTGATGCACCGAGACAAGGCGAAATGAGTGCGGATATAGTAAACGGTATTCGAGGCCATCAAGTACATACTTGGTGACTCCTATCCGCATCGACCAGTGGCCAATGGGTGCCGCGCAGAGCGGGCAATGCTAGATGTATCCCCCATCTATTCCTGGCACGAGACCATTGGTTGCTGCCAATGTCCTGTTTATCCTTGCTTCCTTCTCCTGAAGAGTGGTGACCTTTCATGATGATGATGATGATGATGATGATGATGATGATGATGGGACATCATGTCCATAGAAATTAAAATAGATCGCTCCGCCGCCGTGCCGTCTGCCATGAGGTATCATATCTTGTACAAGAAAAAACGCCGCGCAATGCCGATTGTGTCTCTTTTTTTTTCCCGAGAAACGAGGAGCCCAAGATGCGAATTCGAAATCAAACCCCGGGAGAGCGCGCCTAGTAGACCGAAATGGCTGAGACCAAGCCGGCTGCGTTCCGCCGCGATATGTAGTACTCTTCGCCGTCGAGGGCATCCTCTGCTGAGTGGTCGTCGGCCTTGGCCTCCTTCTCGCTATATGGCAGCGCGGCATCGGCTGGTGAGGGCGGCATGGACTCGTCGTCGGAAGTGTCCGAGTCGGGGTCCATCAGTTCTGGTGGCGAGCTGGAATGTGAGGGTGTCCGCACCAACTCGAGGTGGGCGTAGTCTTCCTCGAGGTCATCATCGTCCCGGAGCAGAGCCGGGGTCCGCACGGCCACGGCATTGGCCATTTCAAAGTCGTCCTCGTCGTACTCGTCATCCTCGTCCAAGTCCGAGTCGTCGTCGGACGAGCCGGCCATCTCGAACTCGTCGGCGGCGGCGGGCTCTTGGACACGGTCCGCCCACTGAACGTGGCGGGCGGGCGTCTTGCTGGCACCGCGCACCGACTGGTTGAACCACCGCTCCTGCTCGCGCTCGGCATCGGCGAGTTCCAGCATGAGGGAGTCGAGCAGGTTGGCGTGGCCGACGAGCAGACGGAGGTCGTGGTCGGGCTGGGCGGCCTCGCGGGAGAGCTTGGCCCGGGCCTTGTGGGCCAGGTAGTAGGTCTGGGTGATGGACATGTTCTTCTTGGTCGCGGAGCGGATAAAGGGGTTGAGGTGGTGAGGGTGGTGAGATGGTGCTGTGGTAGCAGACATTGCGTTGCGAGGAGAGAGAAAGAGGGAAGAGTAAAAGGCGGCAGAGTGGGTTTATTTAAAAATAGAGGCGACGGGGTGGATGTCGCCGGGGTAGGCCAAGGCGAGAGGGAAAATTGGTGGTGAGTCAAACAAAGGCAGCACGACCGATGGCGGAAGACCGGGTCGGTATGTGGTGCCAGGGATTCCCGGGGCGGCGGGCTAGCAGGCGGTGATGAGAGCGACTGGCGGTCGTGGCAGTCATGCAGCCACTAGTCCTGATATGAATGCGGACGAGACGAGGCGAGCGTGACTGAAGCTGTTGTATCGGTGGGCTGGCGTGCTCGGCGCGGCAGATGAGTCGAGTCAAGAGTCTTTTTTCTTTCTTTCCTTTTCCTCGATGATTCGGGCGTTTCTGGAGTTGGGTCAATGATACCGGGGATGGCAGGAGGGGAGAGGATGGCGGAAACCCGGGGGGGGGATCGGGATACTTTTATCTCGCCATGGTTCGACGATATTGCCGACCAAGGGCCCTGGCGCTCGCCGCTAAAAGCAGCCGCTAAAAGCGGATTTTGCACACGCGGACCCGAGCAGCAGCGCGAAGACTCCGCGGCGCACAGGGGCAGCAGCGTTCCAACCTGCCTGCCTAGCGCGCCCCCCTCCACCTCCCTCCGCCCTCCGCTCTTTGAGGGAGTGGAGCGGGGTACGTATCTACCCTGTGTGTGTAGCGCGGCATGGCGGTGCTTAGAAAACCCCGGTCCGTCAAGAGCCCCCGCGAGTCCGTATATCCGTCCGTCGTCCGCTCTCGCTCGCTCGCTCGCTCGCTGACCAAGCCAAACTCCGAGCTCCGGGGGAGGAGGTACGTACCTACCACAACAGTACCTAGGTACCTACCTAGGTACCTACCACACCGCAGCAGGCGGGAAAGGAAAAAAAGAAGCCACTGCCGTTGGGCCCGGCCAGCGGAGACGCACCTCAGCGCACCTCCTCTCTCCCTCTCCCGCCGCGAGGTGAGGGGGATGCAGCAGAAAAAAAGGCCGCTCGCAGCAGAGCAGCCTGTGCGGAAACTACCCATGACACAACCCTGCCGCAACAGCAACGGCTGCAGCCTGAGACGGCCAAGGGGGACGCTTACGAGGCGACGGGAGGGAAGCTTTTGCTTGGATCTGTTTGCTGGCGTCGTGCCACGGCGGTGCCTGGCCCCCCCTCTTCTTTCCTCAAACGGCACAAGTCTACTCTGTACATGGCTATATGACAGTATGTACTCTGTACATGCCTAGTTATGTAATAGTGTAAATTCCCCGACGGCTCTGTAATCAATCAATCGCCGCCTTCCCGTACAGAGTACTAGGTATGTACACGAATACTCTGTAATCAACGTGGCCCGCTATGTCCGTCTATGCCCGGCGCCCTCCCCCATCACCCTGCCGGTGCCGGTGCTGTCGACGGACCGGCCGCTTAGGAATTCTACCTGCCAGCCAAGCCAAGGCACCACCAACGACGAGCACACACACACACGCTCGCACGCACGCTCGCACGCACACGCCGCTAGCGTCATCCGCCGCTTTCCAATCCGCCCCGTCGCAGTCACTGCTGCTGCTGATGGCAGGTGCCTCGTTGATAAGCTGCCCGGCCGGAGCTAGGTAAGCTCATGCTTTGCTGATCGACCAAATTGTTGCGCCGCCCCCCTCCATGGCGTGCTCGCTCTCTGTGCCCATGTGTTCTTTTGTGTGTATCTCCCCGGTCATGATGAACCATGGGACGTCGGCCCCCCCCCCCGGCACCTGCATCGAGGCATCACGTCGTCTGGGACAACGCCCGTCGGTGACGAGCCGCAGACCGCCGCACCGCCCAACGGCAGCGACGCTGGCTGCAGAGTGCTCAATTGGGAACTCTTCGCTTTCGTCTACCCGCACGCACATGCCCGTACGCACATGCCGCACGTCGACGTTGGCTTGCAAAGCCGACGGATCCGCGAGCCAAGGTTTTTCTTTGCGCCTGGCTCCTCCATCCAATTCAACCAAGTTAAAATCCCCGTCGACACCGGCCCAGGTACCCCTAACAGCCCCCCACCCTACCACTCGCTCACTCCCTTACAGCACATAGTGCCAAGGGTATCCGTAGGGGTACATAGGTACTGCGAAGACTTGTCCCGATGACTCCTTCGACAGACGGCCCACTCGCTCCCACTTGACTCGCCGGCCCCAAACGTCTGATCTGCTGATGGCTGATGGGGCATCATATCAGATCGCGGCACCCATGGGTGTTTGCCGCGCCATCGGTGGGGCGGACTGGATTGAGGGCTGACGAATGCAGTCATGGCGGGCGAAGCAGGCGGAAGCACGAGGAATGTCCGTGTCAAACCCTCGCGGCAAAGGCGTTATCAATCTACGCGTCAATTCTGTAACTCGACGCGTTTGATTTCCGTCTGACTCTATCAGCGTCTGACTCCGTCAGCAATTCGTCGGCATCTCCTTCTGTCCCTTCTCGACCCGGCATTGCCCCCGAGGCACGGCCTGCGGAACGGCAGTCATTTGCTCCTCGGGTCTCAGCTCGCTTCCACTCTCTTGTTGCGGAAAGGCGAGCGAGCATCGCCCTTGCCCCTCACCCCAGGTCACCTTTCCCGCGCCATCTCTCCCCGCGAGAAAGCATCGTGACTCATTGAGCCCGGGGAGGCGTAGCGCCAGGCAGCCTCCATGGGCGAATGGACATGAAACGATGCTTCCTTTTCCTGCAGACTTGGGCGCAGAAGCACGCGTGTATGTATGTAACCATGTGCTGAAGTATGTATGCAAATATATACATGCCTTGTGCAGATGGCCAAGGCATGCAGTAGATGCCGGGTGCCCCGAACTTGACCCGCCGCCGGCCGTCTGAGGCCGGAGCTCGGGATGCGGCCTTCTCTCACTCTCGCCTGCAGGAGACGAAAAAGCGACAAACTCCGGGCATCGTCGTTGCTTGCTCGGCGACCTCGGATCCGGCTGCCTGATAATCTCTGCATCTTGTTTTTTCCTTGCCTTGGACTTGCTATTCGTCGCCTGTGGGCGCTTCGTATCTCGTCTTTTCTCTTTCTGCCTGCGCGCATTCCCCGTAATCTCACACCCCACCCCCTTCCTCTCGAGGCTGAGAGCCACCCGCTTCATTCACGTCGTCGTGCATTTTCCTTTCTTTTCCTTTCTTTTCTTTTCCCCCTCTGGAGCTACTGTAGAGTCTCCGGCCGAAGCCCGTGGGCAGTCTGTCAGCCCCACGGACGGAGCTGCCAGAAAGGGGCGGCTCCGGGGAATTGGCCAAAGCCCGCCGTCGTCAACTCGGTCGCCCCCAGTTCTGCTGCCCGGGTCGATCTGCAGCAGAGCGAGGGCGACGATGTTAGACAAGCTTCTCGCGCGTGGTGTTTCGGCGTGCGTGCTCGCGCAGCAGACTCTCAGGTACGGATAGGTACTTGCGGTAGAATACGGGTGCCGAGGCAAGGGTCAAGAAAAGCTCAAAGGGACCCTAAGAGAGGCTACGGGATCTTGGGCTTCTACACATCCTCACACGCAAATTGACGGACCATTCCAGCTTCTTCATTTCTACGGGACACTGGCTTGTGGGCACATGCACAGACTCGGCCGGCCTTATCGAGATCCGTCGCCGTCGCGTCACTCACCCCGAGGCAGGGAAAAAGAAAGGAGTCGCAAAGACGAAACGTGATATCGCCATTCTTCATCATCGTCATATCGTCATCGTCATCGTCATCGTCATCGTCATCGTCATCGTCATTGATTCTTCCCTCTATGTGTACGGATACTGTATGTGCATGTACGTACCGTGCCGCATGAGCTGTATAGAGTACTCGGTGCACAATGCAAGGGCGGCCGTCGGCGTAGTATTCGTCTCGTTCGTATCGCGATGCGGCCATTGTCGGTGCACGTTTTCAGCCCTACCTCCGTCACCCCCCTCTGTCGCCTCCGTCTTGATTTGTTCTCTCCCCCCCTCCCCTCACAGGCGGGCGAGGCCACGTTGGCTCCCGGCAGGACCACGCATGGCCTCGGCCGCCCAACCAGGCTAGCAATCTCTCCCTCTAATCCCTTCCCTGGGCTGCTGCTGCCTTGGCTCGAGTCTCTTTATTTTGGTCATTTATTCTCGGAGTTATCGGAATGGGGGCCACCCCTAGTAAGACTTTACTATAGCGAATTGAACGCTATTCCCTTTCTCCTTGGCTCGAGTCTCGCTCGCCCTCTCATCTCCGTGTCCCTTTGCACGTGAAATACAGCCATGTCTCGGCCCAGCCCCCTGCTCCTCCCCACCTCTCCTCACTCGCCCAGGCAGCGCTCGGGCAGTATGTCTTGTTTCCAGTGGTGGGGCTCAGAGTGAGTCCCTGTCGATCCCTTGTGGCTCGAATTATGGATTCAATGCAGTCAGCCTCAATGGATGACTCCGAGCTTGAGCACTGGCCATCCAGCACATTCGCCATCTTGACATGGTCCATGATGCCCCCTTTGATGACCACAACCCCAAGTCCCATTCGCAGCGAGCCCCTTGTGAATGCCCTCGTCCCTGCTCAGTCGCCGTCGCCCCTGGCAGAGGCGGGAGTCGCCGACAGAAGGAATAAGCCCCCATCCGCCACCCTGTCCGTCATGACGAGCCTCGGAACCTGCCACGTATGCATACATGGCTCAGACAGCCGTGCTCTGCCCTCTTATTCTGCTCGGAGCTTCTGCTTCGCCCTCTTACGCTTGCCGCCAACCTCCCTGCCTTCCTCCACCTCGAGCAGCGCCTCCCGCTTTTTCTCGCTAACCAGCTTCAACGCATCCCGCAGCACCCTCGTCTCCAAGTTGACGCCCTCTTCCTTCCAAGCCTCCATGTCCCTGCCCACTCGCTTCTCAATCGCCAGCACCAGCTCCACGTCGCGCTGTCCGACAAACGTGGCCGCCTCACCCTTGCGCCCCGCCCGGGCCGTGCGACCGACCCGGTGGATGTAGTCGTCCGGGTCGCGCGGCATGTCGTAGTTGACCACCAGGCTGACCTCGGGGATGTCGAGACCTCGGGCTGCCACGTCCGTGGCCACCAGGATTCGGGCCGCCGAGGCGCGGAAGCGCGCGAGGTTGTCGATGCGCTGTCTCTGCGGGAGTTTCGAGTGCAACGAGGTCACGCGGTGTTCCAGAAGCCGGAGAAGATGGTGTAGGTATTCGGCCGTCGAGGTCCTGTTGCAAAAGACAATGATGGTCTTGTCCACGTTGCCCTCAGTGAGGAGGAAGACGTGGAGGTAGTGCTCCTTGTGCGTGACGGGTATCTGGATATGCGTCTGCGTCAAGGTGGCCGGAATGGCAAGCATCTGAGTATCGACTTCGCACACAAACACCGGCGGCTTCCCGGGCTTTTGCGGCATGCTCTTGAGGGCTCGAACTTCAGGGGTGATTGTGGCGGTAAAGAGCAGGGTCTGGCGGTCGGTGGGAGGCGGCAGCACGCCCAGGCACTCCTCTACGTCCGGAAGCATGCTACCGGGCCCAGCGGCGTGCAACAGCCGGTCTGCCTCGTCGAGTACCACGAAGCGGACTCTTCTCAACCCGCAGACTGTGTCCTCCCCAGAGGTCCGGATATGATCAGCCAGACGACCAGGCGTGGCGATGACGACATGAGGCCGCTGGGCCAGGGCAATGGCCTGCGCTCGCATGTCGGAGCCGCCGGTGACCAGGATGGCCTTGAGGCTCTGGGGCGACGAGATTGCTTTGAACTGCTCGTAGATCTGCAGGGCCAGCTCCCGGGTGGGCGTCAGGACGACGGCAAAGATGGCGCTCGGGTCTTGGGCCCACGTCTGAAGGATCGGGACGGCAAAAGCCACCGTCTTTCCCGAACCCGTCCTGCTGCCGCCGATGCAGTCTCTCCCTTTGAGTATCTCGGGTATGCAGCCCTTTTGGATACCAGTGGGCCGCTTGATGGCCATGTTGGCGAGGGACTGCACGAGCCACGGCCGGACCTGCAACGCCGAGAAGCTGGTGTTCGGGTCGGTCGGGGCCAGAATGCGATTCTGCGGCGGTGCGGCAGGCTTCCCGCTGTCGGCATCTTTCGCAGCTCTCCTCTTGACACGAGACGGGGCTGCAATGGCTGAAAAGGCCGTCACCGGGTGCCCACTGTCGTCGCCATGGCTGTCGTCGGCGGCTTCAATGTCGCGCGACGTGCGCCGCCTCTTGCGGGCAGCCGTGTCGTCCAGGTAGTCGGACTCTGCCGACGATGAGGAGCTTGAGTCTGACATTTCGGCGGCTCTCCAATTAGCCCTGCGAGTATATCCCCAGCGCAGACCCCTTGTCGCTGTTTGGGCAGAGACGCAAGGGCTGGCCGTGTCGCTGGGCAATTCTGGGAGCTATCGTCGGTTTGCTGCAGAGGAAAGAGAAAAAATCAGAAAATCTCCGGCCAGTGGGGCCGGTTGACGGCGATACAAGCTACCTACCTAGGTACCTACCCGCTCATAATGGAGTGGCATACGAATACCTGTACAGAGTAGGTACCTATTCGCACATAATCATGCATGCCTATACCTAGAGGTACCTAGGCAGGTAGGTAGGTAGGTAGGTACCTATTCGTACAAACATACCTAGGTATAGAACAGCTCGACGGATACAGGATGCACGGCATTGAACGAGCCTCATCATGAGCCTATCAGCACAATGTGCTTTGAATGTCGGGCATAATTGGTCATGCAAAAAGCTCTGTCCCTCCAAGCCCGGCAGGGAGCGGCGCATGACGATGCTGGAGCAAAAATCGTTACTCCAACCTCAAGTCTACCGCTGCCGGAACCGGGCTGGCAACACGGGCCCAGGCGGCTCAAAGGAAATTAAAGGGTGCCGGATTGCATGGGCATTCCCGTGCCGTGTTCTAGCAGATGCTCTGCTCGGGACACTCGAGGTTGTGCGTGGTACAGTGCAGACCCCATCTCCCGGCCTTTGGTGGGTATCGTCACTGTACAGTGTGCGATACAGTATGCGATGACTTTCGGAGACAAAGCAAAGCCGTCGCATCTTCAGAATGTCTTGCCCTCGTAGACGCGCGCTTAAGGGCGGAAAGGTCGATGCTGGTTCGCTGTGGCCCCCACCGCGGCCATCGGCGTGCCTCAGATGTATGTATGCTTGCACATGCAAGCCCGCAGGCCCATTGAAGCTCTTTGTTGGAGCACTGGCGCCGTGGTCATCCTGCCGTGCAACGGCCGCGTGCAACAAAGGGAGATGAGGGTGGAAGGGAGGGGGAGCAGAGGGAGGAGGGCGACGGGCAGAGATGTGCACTGTGCAATGTCAAAGCCCGAGGTACAGCCCATCGGGTGTGCCTGAATACAACGTACAGTACGCAACGTACGGTGCGGCGCACAGGATACATGTCTTCTCTCCGTCGCAGGGAGAAGCCATTATTGGTCCACTTCAACACACAAACGGCGCTCCTGGCGCGCACATGCGAGCTCGGGCGGCTCCATGTCCAAGACCATCTTGACTGGCCTCTTTGATTTTTGACTCGAATCGTCAGTCGTGTTGTGTCCAGAGTCTCCACACTTAAGCCGATGCCGATGGTGCCCTCTTCTAGTCTGCGGTCTTGTCGACGGACATGTGCCTCCGCGCGAACCCATCAAGGGAGGAGCCAAGCCAACAGGGAGGCGCTCCTATGCATGCTACGCTGTCCAAGGAGGCCAGCAGAGGCAGGGAGACGACGATTACATAGTAACTAGACGAGCGGCCGTCCGTCCCAACGGCACTGGGCCTGGCCGTGGCTGACCGATGGCTTCGCTCTCTGGCCGCACCGTGGAGGAACAGGCTATGCCGGTTATCCACACGTGCATGAGGCTTCCCACCTGCCTCGACGCCTTGAACTGTCCTGGTCAGCACGTCTCGGGCGCCCCGGCCTCGTGTGAGTGTGTGTGAGTGTGTGGGTGCGAATACATGTAGACACCTCCCGGTACATGCTGTACATGTTCGCCAGGCGGAATGTTGGCAACGAGTGGCCACGGTGCCCAGAGGGCGGCAGATGGGCTGGTGATGAAGCCCGGTGGATAGACCAACAAGCAGCGAGAAGAGCCTAGCGCCCAACGGTCCGCACTCTCCAAGCACCGAGATGCTCCCCAGGGGTCCCATTCGCAGACTGATCAGGCCCTCCATGCCGTCCATCCCATCACCCGTCCAAGCATGTCTGGAACGCCACTTGCAGTCTGCCCAATCCCGCTACGGCCAAGCGACGCACAGCGCGCTTCCCTCTGCATCGGGAGAGCGAAAGGCCATGTACTGTACACACTCGCGTCCGATTGAGGTATCTCTGGGCCCGTTTTTCGGGCGCAAAGTACGGGCGCCGCCCGGCCGAGATACACCAGGCGCCCAGTTAACCTACCTCTACCTACCGCCCAGTACGGATACAGGTACGAATAGGTACTATTCGTACACCACAGCTTCTAGGGACTTCAAGACGCCCTCTCCATACAGTGCCTGTCCCGCCTCCACTCCGCGGACTTGCAAGGTGTGCAGATGAGTGCCGAAAGTACTCCGTGCCTCTTGAGGACTTGGGAATTGGAGGCCCCGATCCCACCCGTTTCTTGCCCTTACGTATGTACGTACATTCTCACATGACATGTATGTATGTACAATGCTTGGTCGTGCTTCCAGTACGGGGTGCATAGGGCGAGTTCAGATTGTGCTGCTGCTGCCAGGTGCCTACCTCGTGTGCAATGTACACGGGTTCGTGTTGTCGATTCATTGTCCCCTCGCTATCTGGCATCGCAACCCCCCTCCTACACAGTGCGATCAAGCACGCGCGCACGGCGCCTTCAGTGCAAAGCTGCCGCTACAGCAGCCCTACCTAGGTACCTCTACCTGCCAGCCAGCATTGGGCCAACTCCTCTCCTTCGTCGACTTCACGACCCAACTCCTCCTCCTCCTCCAAGCACATGCCTTCTTCTCATCCTGCCCCCCTCCCCCCTCTCGGACCTGACCCTTTTTCTCCTCTTCTCCCTGCTCGGCCTTTCTTCCGACCACATGTGGGTTGGCCTCCGTTTATAACCCGTCCCCATCTATCCGACTCCATCATTCCCCCCACCCTCACCAAAGTCCCATCTCACTCCGACATCCGACCGATGGGCGCCTGCAATAGCTTTGCCTCGAACCGCGTCATAGCCTCTCTCACCGGTTATCAGTCGGTCGACGACGCCTTCTAGGAGCGCTCTGAACCCCTCGACCAGTTGCCGCCGGTGGTGTCGTGACGTCTTCTCCATTTCACCTTCACCGAGTCCCGGCCTGCTGTCTTCTCCGCCTTCGACAGCATCGTGTGCTACAGGAACGCACCTTGACTCAATTTCCTCGGCCCTGCACAAGCTTCCTCGCCCACCAGCAGAGGTCGCCGCAATGGCTGATCCGTCGTCCTCCCAGTCTCAGGCCACTGAGCCGTCTCCGCACCAGGTGAGTGCCATGCCAATGATTGCCTTGGATTCTTCTCGCTCAACGCTCGACAGCCATCCTCCATTCCCGCTGCGCCGACATCGATGCCGCCCCCGACTCCTGTTCCTCACGTGTCCTCTCCCGCCCCCTTACTCCGCCCTGCCATCCCCGGCGGTCGCAGTGGCGGAGGCCGCACACCCAGACTCGGCTTGTCCATACCTCCCTCGCCCAATGTCAAGCCCGTTGGCAATCAGCCTGCCCTGTCTAGGCCGCCACTTCCGACGCTGCACCTGGCCACGCCCAAGGGCAGTCAGATTACCCCTCATGAGCAAACCCCCAGGCACCACCAGGGCATTCAGCCCGGCCACTCGGCCGACGGTGGCAGCGAAAGTAGTGCCGCCCATTCGAGGTCCGGTAGCTTCGGGCCCTTGGACGGCCGGACTAGCAACCCGACTTCCGCCGGCTCCCAGTACTCTGCCTTGTCGTTTGCGTCACAGTATGGCATCCCCGTTACCAGGGCGCAAGGAACCCCTGACCCGGTGTCCGCGGCCGGGTCAATGTATTCGGAGAGAAGCGAGGGTGGGGTTACCATGGAAAGAGACAGCAGCATCCAAGGACTCGAGGCCTTTGATAAGCTTAGCCTGGAAAGGGCAAGAAACGCCGACGTTGAAGAGCTGGACGATGAGGGTTGGAGGATAGCGAGCACGGAGAAGAGAATCAAGGAGTTGGGCAATCTGGGCGAAGGTGCTGGAGGTGCTGTCACCAAATGCATGCTCAAGGGCGGCAAGACGGTCTTTGCGTTAAAGGTAAGCGAGTTGACGGGTCGCCAGGCTCCCTGCGCAGGCTGACGTGAACCTTGCAGGTCATCACCACCAATCCCGACCCAGATGTCAAGAAGCAGATCGTCAGAGAGCTGGGATTCAACAAGGAATGTGCGTCGGAACACATTTGCCGCTATTACGGAGCTTTCGTCGACTCATCCACATCCACCATCTCCATCGCCATGGAGTTTTGCGAGGGCGGCTCCCTGGACAGTATCTACAAAGAAGTCAAGCGTCTAGGTGGTCGAACCGGCGAAAAGGTGTTGGGGAAGATTGCCGAGGGCGTCCTCAGCGGGCTTACGTATCTACACACGCGCCGAATCATCCATCGAGACATCAAACCATCCAACATCCTCCTCTGCCGAGACGGGGCTGTCAAGCTGTGCGACTTTGGCGTCTCTGGCGACTTTGGCACTAAGGGTGAGGCCAACACGTTCATCGGCACCAGCTACTACATGGCACCGGAACGAATCACCGGCCAGTCATATACCATCACCTCTGATGTTTGGTCCACGGGCGTGACTCTGCTCGAGGTTGCTCAACATCGGTTCCCCTTCCCGGCCGACGGGACCGAGATGCAGCCGCGAGCAGGCTTGATCGACCTCTTGACGTACATTGTGCGTCAGCCGGTGCCCAGGCTCAAGGACGAGCCCAACATGGATGTGTACTGGAGCGACAACTTCAAGTATTTCATCGAGTGCTGGTATGTGAAAATGCTCGACACACACCCCCGTTTTTCAGCACTGACCCTCGACACAGCTTGGAGAAGCTTCCCAACCGCCGAGCCAGCCCCTGGAAGATGATGGAGCACCCGTGGATGGTGGAAATGCGGTCGAAGCGCGTCAATATGGTCAAGTACCTATCCTATGTGTGGGGTTGGGATGAGCAACGCGCGGCTTAATCGCCCTGGGCGGAGCAAGTGACGAGATTCTAATACTCTGGATACGCTGCAACATGACTGGCGGGGGCTGCCTTTGCAATTTGGAGAGCACGAAACACTCTGTCATCTTTGGCCAGGCTGGCTATGGGGCAGCTGAGGCCTCTTTTGTGTTGGCGGGGGGTGAGGTGAAGTTCGTCAAGGTTGTCTGGCAGCGTTGAGGCAGAGCCAAGCAATTGATGATTACGAAAAACATGTTACGGGGCTTGGGAGGAGAGCATGCACACGTGAGCCTGGCTAAGTGGAGGGGATACCTTGCATTGAACAATACACGCGACTGAGGCGCCATTTTTCTTCCCGCTGCTGGATGACCGATTGTGCCTAGAGCCAGGGGGTTCGCTTGATTCTTGCTTGCAATGACGCCAGGCACAGAACGGGCAGGGTCATAGCGGCGGGATATTCCAAGAAATGGGCTCTATGCAAAGTAGCGACGCTCTTCGAGTCCATCATCAGGCAGCCCCCGTCTTTGCTTCGTTGGTATCGTCGGGCAGGTCGCCCATGAGCTCCCTCAGAACCACCGTCGCGTAGGCGCTGCTTCCCAGCTGAAACTTGACAATGGCGGCAACCTTGTCGGGGCCAACGTTGTCTGCTGGAGGGACCTCGTCCTGCCCCCCACCTTTGCCCTCGTCCTGGTTTCCCTGCGGCGCCGCTTGCTCATCGTCAGCCTGCTGCTCGGGCTTTCCGGTCACCTTGTCCCCCCTCTCCTCGCCATCCACCTTGGCTCTCTTGCTCGCGCCGGCCTCGGCGTCGTCGTCGTCGCGCTTGCGCCTGCCGTTGCTCTTCCTGGCAATCCGGACGAGGTCCAGGTCCGTGGGGTGCATCTGCTCGACGTCGTCCGAGTAGAGCCCGAAGTCGACCGAGGGCGTGGCGAGGAAGCGGCCCATGAGCTTGCGGTACCGGCCGGGGAGGCTGAACTCGCGCCGCAGGCGCCGCATGTTGTGCGGGTCCATGCCGCCGTTCTCTTCGCGGGCCATGAACTCTTCGTAAAATTTGCCAACCTCGTTGTCTGGGTACACGACGTCGTAGCCGGGCGACGGCAGGACGACGTCGTGAATGGTGTAGCTGCCGCTCGACGCCTCCTCCTCCGTCAAGGGCCTGGCTCGCACGCTTGCCTCGTCCTCGTCCTCGACGGGGTTGACAATATCGTCGCCGTCCTGGTCCTGGCCACTGACCAGAGGGGCGGCCTCGCCCTCGGCAATCACGAGGTCCCCCTGGACAACCTTGTCGCCATGGAGCTCCCAGCGCCTGCTCGCAGCGTGGTTCCAGACGTGGGACTGGTAGGCGTGGAGATACATGGACCGCAGGCCCCGGGTGATGTGCGTCAGCGCGCCGGCATAGTCCTTCATCGAGCCCTTGCCCGACCTGGTCAGATGGCGGACAATGCACGACTCGGCCGCGAACCTGCCGGGTATGAGCTTGGCCGCCTTTTCCGGGTCCTGGCCCGTCTTGAACAGCATGCAGGCGTGGTGGCGCGCATACTGATCGCGTTTCGCACCCTCGGTGGGCACTTCGCCATTGGCCGCTCGAGAAGCAATCTCTTCATCGTAGCTCAGCAGGGCCATGACGGCGTCTTCCCACTTGCCTCCAATAATGAGCTTCCCAATCTCGTGCGTGCCGATTTGGTATGTGCCGAATCGCTGGTGTCCAAAGTAATTGATCCAGCCGCGCGAGGTCATGAGATCCAAGGCTGCTTGGACCTGTGTCTTGAGCGCCTCCAGCCTCTCGGCGGGGGTCCGCTCCGTAGGTTCGCCAACAATTTTGCAGTTTTTGATCACAATGACGAATTCATTGCCCAGGAGCTGGCCGAGATGTATGGGCTCGTCTCGGTATTCATAGTCGCCCGTCTCTATACCCCAGAGCTTGGAGCTGCAGCCAGCCAGAGCTCGCTGACGCACATGACGCAGGGAGCATCTCTGGGCCGTCGATGCGCGTCGGTCTTTGGTTCCGGCGTAGCCGATTGACTGAGGCTTTATGCGCAGGACGCGTGCAATCTGGTTGACGGCATCCATGGTGTCGCGGTTATCCTTGTAGAGCGTAAAGTGGAGGTATTCGCCGGCTGGCTTGTCCTCACGAGCCTCACGAGCTCTGCGGTTCCACTTCTTGCCCTTTCTCAACGATACTCTCGTGGCGAGTATGGCTCCGGATGCGTCTGTGCTGGTTTCTATCGTGGACCTGAAGATGCGGCGAACTTCTCCGTGTATCTGGGCTCGCTTGGATTTGTCGTCCATGGGTTCTGACGTTACAGAGGTGGCTTGTGCTCCATCTGCACTGCTGCCGCCTTGGTAGAACTGCACCAGTTCGTTGGCGAATCTGTCACCAGCCAGCCCTGAAAGGACGGCGACATCCTCTGGAGAGACCGCCTTTGCCTGTTCCTCTTGGACGGGCTCGACGCATTTTGTGGTCTCCGGGGTGTCTTTTTCCGTGTGGGATGCTTCGGAAGCCGGTGCGGGTGCTTCTTGCGGCAGCTGTCATAGGCATAAGTTGGCGTCTGCAGGCTTGGATCCTGTCGCTTACCAGTGCCTGTCCGATGGCTGATCCGATGTGGCGCAGGTGCACCGGTTTGCCGTCCATGGCAATCTCATTGACCTGAAAGTCCGAGAAGCTAGGAGGCTGTCAGCTAGACTGGCCCTGGGAGCTACAATCCCGAGCTTGCGCCTGCTCACCGCACACGTTGATCGCCGGTCCAGGCCACGGCAAGCGGAGTGGCGCGCTGCGTGATGCCGATGGAGCGCGAGTGGGACGCGCCCCCGCGCACAGTAAAGTGCGCTTGCTCCGCCATTGTGTATTTCCGCTCTCGCGTCCCCGCGAAGTGATGTTGCTGCTGGGGGAGGTGAGGCAGCCGGGTTGTGTAGATTGGAAGCTCTGTTGACCGCGGGGCTCTTTTCGCGACCAAATTCATATTGCCGGCGATTTGCGCGCTTGAGGTCGATTGAGGTAGGCGGTCAGAGCGGAATGGCGTCCGCTGGGCAGGCGGTGAAGTGCAAGTGCCTGGCCCCAGGGTAGGTGGAAATTGATGGCCTCTTCCTGATCACCATCATGTAATTGGCATGCCATGGGCTATTGATAAAGCTGTTCGATTCTCTCTTGTACCAAGGACTAATGGTCACGCCGCTCATACAACAAGTCGCCTTGCCCCTCGGCAGCAGCCTTGGATCGGTGGGAACCTCTTGCCTCTCAGCTCGTCGTGTCCCTCGCTCTTGCGACTCAACATCTTGCAATGCTTCATTTCTTCCTGTGACCGACCGCGTCGCTGCCCCGTGGCCCCTGCTGGACCCTCGGCTTACTGGAAAGCCACGGCGACCCCAGAAGCCCCGCCTGGCCCTCCCGCAACGCCGCCCCTCAAGCTCCTACCGGCACCTACGCGTCTACCCACATCCATATATGGCTCTTTGGCCAGCTCCTCAGTTCAAGCATGGAGCATATCCCCCTACTGTGACCCGGCCAGAAGCGCCTACAACCCCTTTGCTCAGCCCTTTGGCCCTCTCCACCCGCCACTCTCGCCGTGACTCAGGCGGTCGCTCCGACAGCGTCATGGGGCTTCGTTCCCGAGGCACGTCTGCACACTCAGAGTCGTCGGTGCTTGGTTGGCTGACCGCTTGACCCCAGCCTTGCTATCGAAGCTTCACTCGAGCGGATTGGTCAGGTTTGGTGACGTCTCTCGCAAGGCCTGCCTGAACGAGGAAGCCTTGCTGGAGCTATGTGACGCCGCCCGAGCTGGACTATTAGAGGGCAGCATGACGGAGGCTGTTGCTGAAAAGGTGACCAGGTTTCTGCGCGCCGCAGTCAAGGATGAGAGCCTCGGAATAGCGACCATTGAGCTTTCAACAATCACGAATACCCGGCTTGACAAGCTCGTCGCCGACCTCCAGAGTCCAGAAAACTTCATCGGGACGAACTTACCCCATCTCTGGCGAGATTGCGCCGCCGCCGAGAGACTGCAGAGGCAGTGGCGGGCACGGTTCCGTGAGAGATACTTTGATATTGATCAGACAAGGTACTCAGACCTGCCGAGGCTGGGACTGCTTCGACACGTCGACTTTGACGACACAAAGAGAGGCCACGGCCACCTGTGGCAGGCCGTGGCATGTGAAGCCTTGTCAGGGGACCAAGGCAACATGCAATTCGAAGCGGGACAGTAAGCGAGTACAGTAACGACGCCTTCGCTCGGAGCCGCTGACGGCGCATTCCAGCTAGTGGTTGAGCCTGGCCTGTGCAAACAGGGACGGCATCGTGGACAGTGCCGTGGAGAAGCCGACCAAGGGACCCTACCGCGTGACGGCCCTGCCTCTGTTGAGCGGGTGGGAAGACCTCTCCTCGCCTGTCGGGACGGTCAAGTACGTGCGAGAGGGCCCCCTATCGAATATGCACCTGTCTCTGCTGTCGCAGGTCGGCACCCAGATTCGGATCCTGAGGGGATATTGCCTCAAGAGCCCCCTTGCCCCCAGTGCAGGGATCCGATACGATGGCCTGTAGGTCAACGACAGCATCTTTCGGATATCGCCTCCTGGCTGACGGCCACAGCTACGCGATACGCCAGTACAGCCTGAAGCTGAGTAACAAGACGGGCCTGCACCGCCTCGTGCTCACACTCGAGCGCGTCGCGGGGCAGCGACCGTTGCACGACATTACAGCGATTCCTCGGCCGTCGCAGCTGGACGACTGGCAGCTCTTTGAGAAGTACGAGGGGGAGATTATTCGGCAGAGGCGAGGCGACCAGGCATTCCTGGAGTGGAAAACGGCCAAGGCAGAGGAGAGAATCGCCATCGAGCAGTGGAGGCGGACGCTGGTGCTCAGGGCAGAGCTCAAGTGCGGGGTGAGCCCGAGTCCAAGCAAGGGATCGTTGCTGTCGCAGGCCGAGGCCAAGGACGGCATCCTAGAGGCGGGGGATTAAACGATTGAGTAAAAATGCAATGGAGAAGGAGAGCCCATGATGGACTCGCGGTTTTCGACGAGAGTCCAATGGCGGTGACATGGGAGGTGCCAGAGTCTCCCGAGGCGGGGCACGGCCTGTGAGTTGGGAAAAAGAGGAACCGCTGGCTCACCACGCCCGCTTTCTTCCCTCCCCTCTAACCGGCCACGAAGCCACCGCGTTCCCGACCGACCATGGGCAAAAACAACGACAAGAAAGGCGGTGACAAGGCGGCGGCCAAGGGCAGCGACAAGGAGGCGGGCGGCGTCAAGGCCAAGGGCGCCCAGTCCATCAACGTCCGCCACATCTTGGTATGCAGGCGGGCAGCGCAGCGACCAACCGAAGCAGAGCTGACTCGAGATGACGCAGTGCGAGAAGCACGCCAAGAAGGAAGAGGCCCTGGCCAAGCTCAACGAGGGCGTCAAGTTTGACGAGGTGGCCCGCAACTACTCCGAGGACAAGGCCAGGCAAGGTGCTGCCGCCCAAACCCTCCCCTCCCTGGAGTCGCTCGAGTCATATTGACGCTCCCATCACTACAGGAGGCTCGTTGGGGTGGAAGAGCAAGGGCAGCTTGGATCCAAAGTTTGAAGAGGTTGCCTTTGCGCTGGAGCCGAGCACGACCGGCAGTCCCAAGTTGGGAGAGGTCAAGACTGGCTTCGGATACCATATCATCATGGTACGTTAACCGACGACACGGCGACGGAACGCTCCCGCACATCTAACAGTGGCTTTGTCCAGGTCGAGGGACGCAAATAGTGCCGGCAATCCATAGTTCACGTCACGGCGCACTCTTTTGCTCATCAGCCACCGCCGTAGTTTGGTCATGCCTTTCTTATTCTTTCGTCTTTTTTCTCTCATGCAACATTGGCCGTGACAGCACGAGGCCTGAGCCCATCCAGATGTGCCAACCGAAGTGGCATGGGCACAGCCGCTGAGTGGCTCCCAGCGGTTTTCCAAACCCAATCCCGCGCCTCTATACCCTTCCAGCAACCAAGTTCCGAGCCCGCAAGCATTTTACTGCGAGGTCTGGAAGTAGTTGAGCAGGATAGACCGCTCCTGCGACTCCTCACCCCAGTCCTTGACCACGACGCAGGAGCAGTTGACCACCTTGCGGGCGTTGCCCTCGCGGTCGAGCACGCCTAGACGCATTTCTGGTAAGCACAGTGGTCGCCGTGGGACCGCAGGCGCCGGGGGTTCACGTACAGAGACCGGCCCATTCGCCGAGCTGCTTGCCGTCCTGAACCTTGATGAGGGGGATCTTGTGCTCGTCGCACAGAGCAACGACCAGCTTCTTGTAGGCCTCCTCCTCGCAGTTCTCGTTGAGGACGCACATGTGGGCCTGGCGGCGGTCGAGGGCCTTGGAAGCCTCGCGCAGGCCGCGGGCGAGGCCGTCGTGCATGAGGGCGTGCTTCAGGACACCCTTCAGAGCATCCAGGACGGACATCTGGCCCTTGGGGGCGTCGGCGGAAACCTCGACCTCATCGGCGACCTCGGGGGCGTTGTTCTCTTCTACGTCCGACTTTGGGGCGGCACCACGTTAGCGCTTCTTTTCCTTGTCCTTCTCGCAGCGATTGCAAGCGCCTGGTCTCGATGCTCTGCACTGCACGTTGGAGGAGAGGGTCGGTCGCAGCAAGGCGCAGTCGACGGAGGCGGGGCTCACCATTTTGAATTATTACTTTGTCGGGCGATCCTCGAAGATGAGATGTTGCAATGAAGGGAAAGGAGCTGAAGGAGTGTTTGTGTGTGTCGTGAAGGCACAAAGGTGTCTGGGTTGGACGGTCACGAGGATTTGCCGAAATCCACGCTCCAGTGCGCGCACATTCTTTAGGGCATTTTTGCGTGCACGGACCACAAGGGCACACCAAAATTCCCCACCCCTGCGCTACACCGAATGTGCGCGCCCGCGAAGTCTTTTCTCTCTCCTCCCGTCAGCATCTGTAACCACATCGTCCTCTTTAGCCAAGACTCCAGAAAACGGACCGAGCCGGACACCTGTGAGGTATGTTGAAGCTTGCACGCCGCTGACAGCGCCTCCGAGTCGTCAGGACGATGCCTCTTATCGCGGCAGGAGAGAGCAATCCCGAGCGCCGCCCCCCGTGAGGCGCGCCTCCTGGCCGGGCTGGCGGACGCTCCCGATACGCTTCTCTCCTTCAGCAATGGGCGGCAGAACCCTCCTCGGGGGGCACTCTTCTCGCTCATGGCCGCGTGAGGCTAACCCCGATTTCGATGGCAGATACCTCATTTCCATCCTGACTTGAGAATCTCCAACCCGACAAGCCGCCAAAATGGTCCGCACTTCGGTTCTCCACGATGCCCTCAACTCCATCAACAACGCCGAGAAGTCGGGCAAGCGCCAGGTCCTGATCCGACCCAGCTCCAAGGTCATTGTCAAGTTCCTCCAGGTCATGCAGCGCCACGGTATGTCATGCTTGCCTTTTTCCTTGTCCCGGTGTGAGCCACCATTCTTCGGCATGATAACTAGGGCGACGGCCGACTCTGCACCACGGCCCAGCCCCTATAAGTTGCCGGTATATCAGTCCCGCGGTCGTCTGGAACCTGTTGTCGTTTAGTCTTGCCAATGTCAACGCATCGAGTCCGTCGCAACATTGCTAACAAGCATCCCGGCAGGCTACATCGGCGAGTTCGAGGAGGTCGACGACCACCGATCCGGCAAGATTGTTGTCCAGCTTAATGGCCGCCTCAACAAGACGGGTGTCATCTCCCCCCGGTACAACGTCCGCCTGGCCGATCTCGAGAAATGGGTCGTCAAGCTGCTGCCCGCCCGTCAGTTCGGCTACGTCATCCTGACCACGTCAGCCGGCATCATGGACCACGAGGAAGCCCGCCGGAAGCACGTCGCTGGAAAGATCATTGGCTTCTTCTATTAGACGAAGAGATGGGTTGTAAAAAGCAAAGGCATTGTCGGCGTTTCGGGAGGTCATGAGGACAATGGCCGATACCATCAGCAGCCATTGGGATAGTAGCACTGTCGGGCATTATGAATGGGATTGCACACCCTCGTGCCGCCTCTCGAGCAGCAAAGTGCGGTTGTTGGCGTGACGCGACGTGCCCGAGGCTTGTGATGCACTAATTAGCTCCAAGCCATGTTTGTGTAGCTGAATCACTCGCTAGACCGTGCCCTGAGAAGTGCAGGCAGTGGACTCGGGGTTGAGTGATGCCGTTTTCAGCCTAGACATTGGCTCCTGAGGAGAAGCGACGTCGTGCCCAGGAGGGATTGGGTCTGGCGGTGTTGGAGGAGCGGCGATGCTTGACTGGCAAATTGTCGGTTCGCTTCGAGTTATCTACCTACCTACCTACCTACCCAGGTACCTAGTTTTGGCGGGCTACAGCACCATCATTGATGGGAACCAGCGCTGCAGGTACCTGTTAGTACCTACCTACCTACCTAATAGTACATAGCTGCTGTAGGTATGTACTCTGTACTCTGTACTAGGTAGGTGAAACCCTCGGCCAATAAAGAGAGCAGCTCGGTGGCAAAAGCGAGACACTCTCACTGCGTCAAGGCGTTTCCCGATCCTCTCCAACAGTGGCGACAACGCGCTTGACCAAGCCGGATGCCGAATTGAAGCAGCCGCTGCCGCAAGCCTCCCTGTTGCACCTCGTCGGCCGCCGTCAGCGCAGGCCTCGCTCCGAATGATGCGACAGCGACAGTGCATCATCCTCAGCGCCCTCGTCTTCCTCTCCTTCTGCATCTACTCCATCCTCCGCCTGCCCCACGATGGCACGAGGCGGGTGACGGACCCGAAGCCGGCGCAGCAGCCGCCTCCCAGCACGCAGCGCCCACGGCCAGAGCAATGGGAGGAGGCGCCGAGGCCAAAGGGCGGCCCCAAGCCCAAGCCGGCTCCCGACACCACCTCGCACCCGATATGGCACCTCCTCAGCGGCGCGCAGCGGGACCTGGCCCAGGTCAGGAGCCGGCAGTCCAAGACGCTCGAGGAGGCCGTCGCCGAGTATCGCCGCCGTTACGCCATGCCTCCGCCGCCCCATTTCGACAAGTGGTTCGACTTTGCCCGGCGAAGCAAGGTGCAGCTCGTCGACGAGTTCGACACGGTCCACGACCTGCTGACGCCCTTTTGGGGGCTGAAGCCGAGCACCATTCGCTCGAGGGTCAGGGAGGCCCTGGGCAACGACAACATGCTGCTGGGCCTCGCCATCCGCCGCCACAGGGTGTCGCACGCCCAGGGCGGGCCCGAGTGGCAGCGCAACGCCACAGAGGGCATGATGGCCAGCTTCCTCCAGTACCTGCCCGACATGGACCTGGCCTTCAACATCCACGACGAGCCGAGGGTCATGGTGCCCCACGACGACCTGGCGAGGCTTGTGCGCAAGGCCAGGGCCGAGAACATGGCGGCTTCCAACGCCAACCCGCACCCCGCAAACGACTTCACCTCGAGAGCCCCCGAGCTCAATAATGGCCAGGCCTTTGCCGAGACCAAGCTGACGCGCTTCAACACCTTTTCCCACCAGCCCACCTGGACCCATTCGCGCATGTCGTGCCCGCCCGACAGCCCGGCCAGGATCCTCGAAGAGGACGAGCGCACCGACGACCTGAGCAAGTACGGCTTCGCCCAACTCGGCTTCGTCTACAACACGACGGCCATGTCGGACATTTGCCTCACCCCGTCCCTCAGCGCGTCGTTTGGCTTCTTCGACCGCCCCAACGCCTACAGCGTCGTCCACGACCTCTTCCCCATCTTCTCGCAGTCCAAGGTCTCGTCCTACAACGACATCATCTACCCCTCGCCCTGGTATTGGCACATGAAGGTGGCCTACGAGGAGGACAAGGACAGGCCCTGGGCAGAAAAGCACGACAAGCTCTACTGGCGCGGCTCCACCACCGGGGGCTTCAGCCGCAGCGGCGGCTGGAGGAGGCAGCACCGCCAACACCTTGTCCAGAAGATCAACGCCGGCGACCAGGCCCTGATCATGGAGAACGCGGGTGGCGCCGGCAGCCCCCGGTGGGAGGCCAGGCAGGTGCCCCGCGGCGACTACCGCAAGTTCATCGACGTGTCCTTTTCCCACGTCGGCCAGTGCGACCCGGGCGACTGCGACGCGCAGGCGCAGTTCTTCGACATCAAGGACCGCGCCGAGCAGCAGGACGCGTGGGCGTACAAGTACCTCCTCGACGTCGACGGCAACGCCTTTTCCGGACGCTTCTACGCCTTCCTGCAGAGCAAGAGCCTGACGTTCAAGCTCGCCCTCTTCCGCGAGTGGCACGGCGAGTGGCTCAAGCCCTGGGCGCACTACGTGCCGCTGAGCCCGCAGGGCGACGACTGGCTCGAGGCGGTGCGCTTCTTCAGCGACGGCAGCCTCGGCAACGGCGAGGCCGAGAAGATGGCCGTGGCGAGCCGCGAGTGGGCAAACCAGGTGGTGCGCAAGGAGGACATGGAGGCCTGGCTCTTTCGGTTGCTGCTGGAGTGAGTTGTCTGACCCTCACCCCCCCCTCCTTTCCCTTGTCTGCTGAGATAGACGCTGACTGTGCCTGGGCAGGTATGCGCGGGTCATTGACGATCAGCGAGAGATTATCGGCTTCGACCCGTCCAGCGCCAACAAGAAGCTCAAGTGACGGCCCGGGAGGCGCACCTCCACCTAGGGAGGCTATACACGTGCGTGCCTATTTAGGCCGGAAGGCATGGCCTTGGAGTTGGGCGGGCAGTACAGCAACGTACTTGTGTGAATTTCGGGAGACGATGATACATCTTGTAGTAGAATAATATACCCTGGCGCCTCGGATCAAAAGCCACCACGCCCGTTTCCCGCTGCTCCTCAGATCTGGTGCGCATCCCTCGCACGTTCCGGCATAGGAGAGCGCATTTCTTGTGGCGCGCCTACTCGTCGTCGTCGTCCTCGCCCTCGGCGTCCCGGTCCTCTTCTTCCGGCGTCTTGGCATCAGATTTTTCAGCGTCGCTGCCACGGCGACGGCCCTCAGCCACATCCTCGGCGGCGACGTCGGCGTCGGCGTCGGCATCGACATCGGCATCCGCGTCGACGTTGGCTTCGGCGTCGGCGGCGTCGACGTCAGCATCTCCATCGGCGTCGGCGTCGTCGTTCTGCTCCGCCTCGGGCTGCTGCTCGTCGCCGCCCTGATCCCAGCCGAGCGGCTTGGCCCTGTAGCTCTTGATGGCGTCGCGCATGTCCTCCGTGGGCTCGTCGACGGTAATGTCGAGCTGGTCGACAATCTGCTCGTCGCCGTCCTGGGAGAAGCCGTTGGTGCGGGCAATGTTCTTTGTGCGCTGGGGCCGGATGGCGGAGCGCTGCATGATGGGGTAGTAGTAGAGGGCCTTTTGCTTGGGGTAGTCGTCGTCGTCGTTGTAGGAGAGGATGATTTCGTCTTCGTACTTGGTCGGGTGGTCGAGCTCCGTCTCGTGGGCAGTCTCGTAGGTTCGGACCCGGTTGAACTGAAAGTAGCCGGCGGCGCCCGAGCCGTGCGTGTACAGCTCGTCGCTCTCGTGCTCGGGATCGTCGACGTCAAACTTGCGGCGGAACCTGTGGGCGACGGCCACGCTCTGGGGCATGTAAAAGTCATAGTTCATCAGGTTCGGGGGCTTCGGGTTGTTGCGGGGATCCCTCTCGTGGGCCTGGAGCGCAGCGTCGTACAGGACCTCTTCGGCGGGCGTCCGATCGAGGGGGCGGAAGAGGCCGCTGAGGAGGCGGCTGTCGTACTCGTGCGAGCTCGAGACGGGGTTGGTCAGGAACTTGATTGTGACGTAGGCACCCGAGTCGGGGAAGCCGTCGAGGTCGGGGAGGAGTGGCATGGCTTCGACGAGCTTGAGGTGTTTCTTGGAGGGATGCTTGACGCGTTTGGTGTCCTTGAGGTCCTGCTCCGCCACGTCGAAGCCGGCGTCGATTTTGCGTTTGATGGCCTGGGGAGAGTCGTCGGCGTCCGGGGCAGGGCGCGCGGGCTTGCGGGCGCGCACCAGCAGACGGCGAGCGTTGCCGCCATTGGGCCGCTTTGGCGTTGTGGACGAGATGTATTCTGTGCGGCGGAGGAAGGAGACGTTTGCCTCGGCCACCTTGGGTTTGCCGAGTGCGGCCAAGGGCCTGAGGAGCGGTCGGTCGTGAGGGCGGACGGGCGGAGGCTGCGCGGGAGCCTGGATTGCTGCCGGGAAGAAGCGAGGAGAGGAGAAGGACAGAGGTCAGTATAGTGCGAGCCGGGGCAGCTGGCTCGAATGGCCGCCACTCACATCGTTCATCGCCGTCAAAGACGCCGGGCATGCCCACCAGGTTGAGCGGCATGCCCAGCTCAGCATCGGCCTCGATGTTGAGCGGCTGCTCCCTGGCCAGGCGCGATGCGAACCCGGGCGTGGTATATTGGCCGCTGGCGAGGCCCGTGTTGGGGATGTCGAGCAGCTTGGGCAGGATGGGCGGCGGCGGCAAGGCGTTGGAGAAGCGGATGCGCGCGATGTAGTCCTGATGGACCATGCGCTCGCCGGAGCGCGCCCCCGACGACGACATTGTGCGTCGAGTTTGCTCCTTGAGCTCGGGAGACTGCCGGCGGCGGCTTCGGGTCGGGCAGCGTTGTGCCGTCGCTTGAGACCGGGGCGTTGGTCGAGGAAGAATTGAGAAGAGGCTGAGGCGGATGCGGATGCGCGAACTACCTGGGAGCTACCTATTCGTAGGTACCTATCCCTGGCAGGTACTTGCAGGCCCATCCCCACCAATGAACCCGCCGGACCCCTGCTCTGGTACCCAAGGTACAACGGTACTGTATGTACCTTGTAGAGAATGAGCTGAGGCGACTACGCCGCACGACAATAGCGACGTGTTCACATGCGCGTAACGTATACGGCAAATGGCTTAGAGATCAATGCTGCTGGTGGCTGGGAAAGTCTGGACCTTTTCGTCCCCCCTTCGCGCCTATTCATCCCCCCCCCCCCCATCTTTCGCACTCTAGAGAAATGGAAAGGGTGAAAAGGAGGGCAGAAAACTCCATTAAAGACCCGTGGCCCTCCAACGCGCCCATTGCCTGCCAACCACAGGTCTGGCGAGGCCGTCTATATTTCGCTATACCCTACACTCCGCGACCGTCTCTGCCCTGCCAGTCCCAGCGGACTGCATTTGATCGTACATGGTTTTTCTCTTCTTCACACACGGCGTCGCCCGCCAGCCACAGCTGGGCCGGAAGCGGCGCGGGTTCCGCAGACGCGGGCCCTCGGGTCATGTGGCATACGTGTCGCCGCGCGGGAGCGTCACGAGAAACCTCGCCCAAACGCCCCCTTCAAAACAAAGCTAGCCTGCTCATAGGCTGTTCTTGTTGTAGTTCTTCTTGCCCATGGTAAACGGGACGTAGCGGTACTTGACCATGTGCTGGATCTGCTTGCGCACTGCAGAGGAGAGGGCACGTTAGCCCTGCAGGCCACCGCCGGGTCGCGTCGAGACTCACTTGTCAGGAAGAAGAGTATCATCCAGTACATGACGAGGACGGGCCAGAAGACGGGAATGTTGAAGATTTCGAAAAAGGTGCAGAAAAAGGAGATGGTGATGGCCCGCGTCGCCCAGTACCAAAACTTGAACTCTGGCAGTCGCCGGATAAAGGGCTTGAACTCCTCGTCCGACTTGGTCGGGAGGGTGCCCACGGCGCCGTCCTCCATCTCATTGTCGAGCGCGTCGTTGGAGGGGTCGAACTTGGGCTGGAGGAAGGCGAGGAAGAGGTTGAGCAGGTAGATGCCCAGAGCGTAGGCGACTGCACCGGGGAATCGATCAGCTTGACATGGCCTCGTGCGCGCCGGCGAGAGAGTGCGCCCGACGAACCAATGTACCAGCCCTGTGCAAACAGGATGCGCAGGAAGAAGAGGAAGACGGCGATGCCGGTGCCGACCCAACGATAGAGGACAAAGGGCGTCGACTGGTCGAGGAGGGCCTGGTAATGCTGTTTGTTCCCGTCAGCGTCTCTGCAGTGCCCTGTCGGCGACCGAGGGCAAGGCCGCGTACTCGTTGGAGCTTGGAGGTGTGGGCAGTGACGCTGGCAAAGGGCGTCTGATCGGGCTCGGGCGCATCCATCCTTGCTTCCGCGCGGTCCCTTCTAGTGTTAATTCTTGTCTGGAACGGACAAACAAGAGAAGGATGAAGAGCCCGCCGACGAGAGAAGGACAGTGGAGACAAGGGAATTAATGACACACACGGTCAAGGATCGCAAGCCAGGAGGGGGGGGGAGGCGGCGAACGGGGCCGCGATAAAGAAAAATCGTTTCCGTCGCCGTCGTCGAGCCGGTTTGAGTTGCACAGGTTGGGCTGGCCGCTCGCAGAGGAAAAACAGGGTCTCTCTCACTCTTGTCTCGCGGGCCACCAACCTCGAACTGGATGGCGTGGGGGCGGACACTGCCGGATATTTACCGAGGGCGGACCCACTGGTGACTGACACCGCCTCAAGACACGTCTCTCTGTCTGTCCAACTGTCGACTCGTGATTCATTTGCTACGCTCCGCCGACCCCGAAGTGGCCGCGGGGGCGAAGCGCCGGCCTGGTCCCGAGCTTGCATGTACGCACTACCACCTGCAGGCACGGGAGACGACACGTTTCCTCGACCGTTGTCACCAGTCACCATCCACCAGCGGCCCGCGGCCCGCGGCATCCTCGAGACAATCGTCCCGACGGATTCTGGCCATTGCTGGCATTGGAGGGCAGCGCAGCAGTCCACTTCACGCGACAAGAGTGCGAGCCCAGACGGACACCAGACTATTCATCAAACTTTGATGGATGAGACGTCACGCCACCGCTATGCCCCAATAAACGATAAATACCTAAAGACAGTATCAACCAGAGCCCATCCCTCACTTCGCCCCCTCGTCCATGGCAAACCGGTCCGTGAACTTGAACGTGGCCAGACCCTCCCGGAAGCTCTCGACAATGGCCTCGACCTCGCCGGTAGAGTACACACCCGCCCCGCTCCCGACGCCTGCCGCCCTGCCCACCTGTTGAGCACTGCCGAGGAACCCAACCGGCTTGCCCCAGTTGTACCCGTCCGTGAGTATCTGCGTCGGCCGCCTGGGCGGATAGAGCGTCGATGTGCTGTTGCTGGCAAAGAGCTTCTCAGCGCCCTTGGCCACAATGATGCCGTCAAAGCCCGTCGCGCCCGCTGCCGAGTACGTCACGTCTACACCCTCTGCGAGCGTCTCGGCGACGGTGACGACCGTCACCTTGTCCGCCTTAAAGGCTTCCTTGAGAGCCTTGGCCTGCGCGAGCGAATCCTTGTCCCTGGTCGAGGCGAGCACCCCGACCTTCAAGGTGGCGATAGTAGGCAGCTTCTCACCAAAGATACTAATGCCCTTGGTCTTGTTGTTGTGATAAAAGGTCGCATCCGCGGCCGGAGCTTTCATGCCTAGGGCCTGCCCGACGCGGACGGCAATGTCGTGGCTAATCTTGTTCAGCTGCGCCAGTACATTCTTTTGCACTGGAGCCCCGACTTGGCTCGTCTCGAAGCGGATGGCGTTAATGAGGAACTGTTGCTCAATCTTGGTCAACGAGTTGTAGAACAACCGCGGCTGGCTCCAGTGATCCGCAAACGTCGAGCTACTCTCGCGCACAAGAGACCCAGCAGCCTTGCGGCCTGGAGCGGTGAAGAAGCCCTTGCCCTCCTCCTGGTTTGCCTGCGCAGGCATGCCCTTGTTTAACGTGTTAGGCGAGTCTGCATCAGTCGTGGGTGCATTAGCATCGACACGTGCATCAAGTGGCCATCGCTAGGGCGCCCAATCTGACTCACAGGCAGCGGTGTTCTTGTGGATGAAGTTTTGAGCAGCCCCGTCTCGATTATTGTTGTGGACGGGGACCACGGGACGGTTAATGGGCAGCTGCTCGAAGTTGGGGCCGCCGTGACGGTTGATTTGGGTGTCAAGGTACGAGAAGATGCGACCTTGCAGCAAGGGGTCTTCGGTAAAGTCAATGCCTCGCACAATGTGGCCCGGTTGGAACTACGGCCGAGTGGGTTAGCATGACAGAGCTCGCGCTTGAGGCCCATACGTGGACAGGTCAGATTCGCGCCGACTCACCATGATCTGCTCCGTCTCGGCAAAGTAGTTAACCGGGTTTACATCTAGTTTCATCACTCCGACCTTCTGCAGAGGCGCGAGCTCTTCCGGGATGATCTTAGTTGCGTCGAGAACGTCGAAGCCAAACTTAAGGGCCTCCTCTTCGCCGATGACCTGTACGTTGAGCTCCCACTCGGGAAAGTTGCCGGCCTCAATGGCGTCCCAGAGATCTTGGCGATGGAAGTCGGCGTTGTTGCCAGCAATGTGCTGTGCCTCGTCCCAGACCAGGCTGGCCTTGCCCTGCTTCGTCTTCCAGTGCCACTTAATGAGCTTGGATTTGCCCTGGTCGTTGACAAGGCGAAAGGTGTGAACGCCGAAGCCGTCCTAGTCGTAAGGCTCGTCAGTATTCAGCCCAACCTTGCCACACTCCGCTGGCCCGCCTTTCCGCGGGCTTGAGTGTGCTCAGATCGAAATGGACATACCATGTGCCTGAAGCTCCTGGGAATCCCGTACCCGGCCATGGCCCAGAAGAGGGTGTGTAACGTCGACGTCTGCTGGCTGAAAAAGTCCCAGGCCGAGTCGTGGGCCGTGGCGGCCTGGGGCATTTCGCTGTCGGGCTTGGGCTTGACGGCGTGGATCAAATCCGGGAACTGTATGGCATCCTGGATGAAGAAGACGGGGATATTGTTGCCGACAATGTCAAAGTTGCCCTGGTCGGTAAAACTGCGCCAGTCAGCGAAAGTATGACTCGATGGCGACGTGGGAATCGCACAATCTGGTGGCGAAGCCGTGGACATCGCGAACCGTGTCGGCGCTTCCCCGGGAGCCGGCGACGGTCGAGAAGCGGACAAAGGTCGGCGTCTTCTTCCCCTCTGCGCTCAGGAAGGAGGCGGCCGTCAAGTTGCTAAAGTCATTGTAGCTGGTAAAGGTGCCATAGGCTCCGGCTCCGCGGGCGTGGACAGCTCGCTCGGGGACCTGGAACAGTCAGACGGGGGGGACTTTGGGCGCGCAGAGAGAAGGCTGGGGCAAGGCTCACACGCTCGTGGTCGAAGCGCGTGATCTTCTGGCGGAAGATGAAGTCCTCGAGGAGCGTGGAGCCGCGCTCGCCGGCCTTGAGGCTCTGCTGGTCCTGGATGGGGCCGCCGACGTCGCTCGTGAGGAAGCCCTGGCTGTCGTCGACGTCGAACTGGGCTACGTGCTCGCGAGAGCTGCCGGGGTTGGCCCTGGCGGCAAGGAGCTGGGAGTGGGGATCGGAATAAGGACATGAGGCATGGGCGAGGCCGGCGAGGGCCAGCGAAGCCGCCGCGAATGCGTAGCGAACCATGGCGGAGGCGTGACTGGGAGGTGGCTCGGCTTGAGCTGTCTTGCACTGTGTCTCTGTTCCTAATCACGGATTCCTGAGCCGGGGAGGGGCAAGGCGAGCAGCGTGAGGGAGAT
>JAPEBW010000762.1:0-39619 GCA_027405785.1 Ophiocordyceps robertsii
GGGCTAGTATATAGGTGCCGTCTATAGTATTATAATAATAAGCTATAAAGAGCCTGCTTATATATAGCGGGTCCGTAGCTATATATACGGACCCGGCCCTCCTTATATAATAAGGCTTAGGCTGTAGCTTAAGTCCTTATAACCCTATAAGTTAAAGACTTTAATAAGAGGGAGGGCTAAGAGAGGCCGATATTTAAATAAAAGTCGAATAAGCAATCTTCTTATTATAAGTAAAAGCCGTTAAAATAAGCTACTAAGTTTAAGTAAGCTAATAGTAAATCTAATAGCTAATAAGCTAATTTAAGGCCTTAATATAAAAGCTAAAAGAGATAGTAAAGACGTATATATAAGGAGGGGCCGGCTTATTAATTAGTAGTTTAATACTACTTTATAATATAATAACGGGGGCCGTAATACTTATAATAAAGAAAGAAATAACAAAGAAAAAGGATTAGTAAAAGCTACTTTTAGCGCTAAGGAAATTTAATAGCTAGTAGCGCTACTTTACGCCTTAAGCACGATATATATAAGAAAGGTACGAGATCGATTAAGACTTCTTTTTAAGCTTAAAGGAGGTTTTCTACTTAATTTATAATAACTTAAATATAAGGCTATAGTAAACTATAGCGACTTATTATAGCACTAGCGCGGATTAAGGTTATAATTAATAGGAATTCTTTAAGTACCTCGATTTAATATACCTTAATATTAATATTTAATTATAAGCGGCGGCGGCTATCTATATAATTAAATAAAAAAAGAACTAAACGTTTACTGCGTTCCCTCTTAAGTTTAAGTAAAGGCTCTTTAAGGCTAGAGGGGGGTTATAGCTATAGAATATATAAATCGTGATTTTAAAAAGCGCTTTAAGCCTTTACCTTAAGGAGGCACTTATAATAGTTTACCTTTTAACCTTAAGCTTTTTAAGGTATATTAATAAAGTAGTATAAATCGCGGTAAAGCTAAAGAGGGTTTAATAAACTAAGTAACCGTTTTAAAGCTAAAAAAAGGTAATAAAGGGGGCGACTTAAGACCGAAAAGACTTAAAGGGCAATACCTTAATAAGTAAAATTAATACTATAACCTAGCTAAGAGGAGGATAAAGCTAGCTTAATATATAGAAGTATTTTACTTATAAGGTAATAAGGTATATCGCCCGCTTTTATAAAAAGAAAAAAGAAAGAACCTTATAAGTAGCTATAGTTATAACTAAGGAGGTAATTAAAGTAAATTTTAATTTAAGAAAAAAGGAACCTTAGCGTAAAGTTAAGCGCTAAAGGAGAAAGAGAAATAGTAAATAGCTTAAAGGTTAATAAAAAAGCACCTTATACTAAACTTAGTACTACTTAAAGTTAGTATTAATAAAAAGAAAGGGCTTAACGTACTTATAGATATAGGCTATAACTACTATATTATAGTAAGTAAGGGGGTAGCGATAAAGCTATAAATACTCTTTATAGAGAAGATAAAGAGGCTATTATAGCCTTTTTTAAAAGACGTACTAACGCTTTAAATAAAGAAGATTATAGCGTTTAAGATAAAGATTAATAAGCACTTAAAATAGATATTTACCTATATAGTACTAAAGTTAAGCTATAACGTATTCTTAAGGAGACCGTAGATAAAGAAGAATAAAGTAGTTTATAACGCTAAGGGGGATTAAATCCGGTATAAAAAAGCGGGGATTTAAATCGGCCTTACTACGGAGAAATAGTACGATAATACCGCACTGCTAAAAGGTCTTGCCCCGGCCTTAGTTAAAGGTCGGGACGCTAATTATTATCTATATACTTATATCTTATATACTAATATATAAGTAGCCGGAGCGCTTATATCTTACGTTCTATAATAATTGCCGCTTCGAAAGGAAAGACGATAACGTCCTTATTATTTATAAGACGGGACCTCCCCGGTTTATTAAGCTAGTAGCTAGAAGCTGCGCACGCTTATATTATTACGCGCGCTTAAGGGGAGCCTTATTTCCGTATAGACTTATAGGTTTACTTTCTCGCGCGGGGATCGAACCTACGCTAAAGGAATTGCTACTATTTACTATAAAGAAATAGTGCGATAATACCGCACTGCTAAAAGGTCTCGCCCTAGCCTTAGTTATAAGTTAAGACGCTAATTATCGTCTATATGCTTATATCTTATATACCGATATATAAGTAGCCGGAGCGCTTGTATCTTACGTTCTATAATAGGCCTTTAAAGATTAAAAGAAGCTATAAAGATCGCAAATATTAAAGAAGTAAAGCTAATAAGCGCCTTTATCTTCGCAGCGGAGTGTTAATAAGAAAAGGCTTAAAAGGATAACTAAGGGCGATAATAAGCGCTTAACATAAAGGTAGTTATAATAAAGGATATAAAGAAGGCCTTTTAGTTAAAGACGCTAGTTAACTTAGCGGACTATATTCTAGCTTAAGCATTATAAGCTTATCTAAACCTTTTTATACTTACGAAAGCACTTAAGTAACCCCCGTTTTAACTAAGCGTAGACTATAAGATTTATCTTACTTTAAATAAAGATAGTAAAAAGCTACTACTACTATAAGGGCCCTTTTATAATATATTAAAAGAAGAACTCCTTATCCTTTAAAAGACTTTAAATAAGCTATTAAAGGCAAACCTTATCCGCTTAAGTAGTTTGTTAGCTACGGCGCTAGTATTATTTATAAGGAAGGCCGATAGCCGCTTATACTTTTATTATAACTACTAAGCTTTAAATATAATTATAAAGAAGGATCGGTATACGCTACTATTAATTATAGAAACGCTAAGGATATTAGCAAAAGCACGTTAGTTTACGAAACTTAACGTTATTATAGCGTTTTATAAAATTAAAATCGCGGAGGGCTATAAGTTTAAGACGGCCTTTTAAATAAGGTTCGGACTATTTAAGTAATAAGTATACTTATTTAGCCTTATAAGAACGCCGGCTACCTTTTAACGCTATATTAACTAAGTATTAAAGGATTACTTCTATAAGTTCGTTATAGCGTATATAAATAACGTTTTAATTTACTTATTAAGGTCGCTCCGCGACTACTAAGATAAGGTAGCGAAAGTGCTTAAAAAGTTATAAAAAGTAAGCCTTATACTAAACCTATAAAAATACGACTTTATAATAAAAAAAGTAAAGGACTTAAGCTTTATTATATAGGCTAGGGGTAAGGTCTAGTATAACTTAAAAAAGATTTAAGCTATCCGGATATAGTAAGTGCTAAGGAACGTAAAATGCGTTTAAAGCTTCCTTAAGTACGTAAATTACTACTATACCTTTATCCCGCTTTACGCTAAGGCTTTATAGTACTTAAATAGCCTTTATAAAAAGAATATAACGTTTTTATAAACTAAGAAGCACTAAGCCGCGATTAAGTTTATTTAAAAAGCATTTTATAATACGCTAATACTATAGCTATATAACCTTAAAAAGGAAACGTACTTAAAGGAAAACTACTCTAAATACGTAATAAGTAGCATACTAATATAAGGAAGACCGGATAGGATATAATACTTAGTAAGTTTCTTCTTAAAATAACTTAATATAGTAAAGTATAACTACTTAATTTATAATAAAGAGTTACTCGCGATTATATAATACTTAGACTTTTAAGGGGTAAAGTTATATAATATGCTAGCGTTTATAGTACTAACGGATTATAAGAATTTAAAGTCCTTTATAATAAAGAGAAAGTAAAATAATAAGTAAAGTAAATAAGTAATAAAGCTCGCCTTATATAACTTTATATTAAAGTACTACTTAAAGAGGTTAGTAATAGTACTTAATGCTTTATCGCGCCGCGATTAAAATAAGCTAGAAGGGGCATTTAATAAAAAGGAAATAAGATATATAATATAGATAATCCTAAATAGCGCGCGACGAATAAGACGTTAAGTCCCCCTTAGCAGCGAGTATATAAACCTCCCGCGATAATTAATATAAAAAGAGCATACTATTATAATAATATAAGTAAGGGAAGAGAATATAAAGTTAATCGCTTATATAAGTAAAGTAAACGACCCCGCACGTTAAAATAAAAGCGGGGCGAATAAAAGTAAAGTTTAGCTAAAACTTAACCTAAACTTAAGCTAAAACGCACTTAAAGAATAAGTATAACCGGCCTATATATTTAATAAGTAAGAGATATAGGAGCAGTAAATAGCAATATTATAAAAGGATAAGGAGTACTAAGTAGTATTTTAAGTAATATAAAACGGCGACCGGTCGCTTGCTTTAAAATAGTAATTAAAAGTCTAAGTAAGTAAGTATATAATTAATATAAAGGGGCGCCTTTACTTTAAAAACCGGCTTAAAGTGCTAAGTAAGGCTTAATACCTTAAGGAGGGGGAGGACGAAAAGCTAAATAAGCTTTAGGTATTAATCGCTTAGTAAATATATAACTTAATAGCGGTAAGATACTTAAGGCGCGAGGGGACGCTTGCGATACTAGCTTAAAAGGTCTTTTAGCCGGGCTAGTTATAAATCGTACGCCGGCTTATTGCGAACTATAAGCCGTGCGGTAAGAGGTATATTTAAAGGCAACTCCGGAAAAGGCTTTTTTAACTATTATTACTCTTTATATAGCTATTTATATACTTAATAATAGACTTTATAGTTGACCTACCGCTAATAAAGACTAAAGGCTCTTAAAACCTTTAAGTAATAATAGACCGGCTAATAAAAGCAATAACTTTAAAAGCGATACTAATAATAAGAGTAGTAGTATATACTACTAAGTTCTTATAATCCTACTTTTACTTTTATAAAATACTAAAGTCTATTATCTTAAATTAAAAAACGAACTAAATAAGGTAATTTTAAAAGGAATTCTATTAATAAACTAAGGTTTAAAAGAAACTAAGTTTAGCTTACTACCTATAGACTAATAAAGCGATAGAGCGCGCGAACTAAAAAGTATAAGCATACCTTTATATTTACGTTTACTATAAGTATAATAACTAAAAGGCATAGCTACTTTATGCTTAAGCGGCGCTTAATAATCGGGTAGTATTAATAATAAGTATAAGCCCTTTCTTTACTATATATAGGTATAATATTAAGCTAATCTAAATCGTATAAGAAGAAAGACCGCTTATACTAAATATAAAGAGCGTATAAAGCCTTATATAAAGGATAAAGGAAGTCGCTAACTTCCTTTAAATAGCGATCGCTATATTATAAGGAAAATAAGAGGAGACGGCGAACCGGTTATATATGCTAGCGGAAAGACTTTAAGTAAGCGATAAGGTATAGCTAGATATAAGGAAATATACTATAAATAGGCCTTACCGGAAGCTTAACTAGCTATACTAAAAGTATATTATAATAAAGGTAGTTAGCTTATATATAGTAAAACTTAATATACTAAGGAGGGTATATAAGAGACTATATATAAAGTTCCTTTACTATATAACGGATAACCCCTTACTTAGCTAAGTAGTCGATAACTACTAGCTACTATTAATAATCTAAGAAAACGATAAACTAAAGTACGTTATAAAGAAGATTAAGTAAGCTTAGTAAAAACGGATTAAAAGGGGGAGATAGCGCTAAGTTTTAATAAAGTAGTATAAGTACGCTAACTTAATATAGTAGCTAATTAGCGACTTTTAGGATATAATGGCCTTAAAGGAATTCGAGGGATAATATAGCAACGTAGTAAAGAACGATAAAGGCAAGGCGGAAGAATAATAGTAAGCTAAGCTAAGGAGTAAAAAATAAGATAAGGGAAGTAGCGGAAAAAGGGAGGAAAACCGGGAAAAATAAGAAGAAGTTTTAAGCTATGCTTAGTAAATATTAAAACGATTTTAAATAATAAGTATAAAGAGGATACGCTATAAACGCGCACTAAGCATAGATAATAATAAGAGAGAAAAGGGATATTATAAAACATAATAAGATATAAAGTAAAGATAAATAGAATATATAGGAAACTACAACTTAATTAAAGTAAACTACTTACTACCCGCTAATACTAATAGATTAAATTTAAATATTACGGTATATCTAAGCTTAGCGCGCTATAATAATAGTATAAGCTAACCTTATATACTATAGTAATTATTAATAATATCCCTTTAGCTAGCGTTTATTAAAGATCGGAGAACGTATATATAAGTTAGTATAGTAATCCTTAAACGTTTTTTAAAACGTATAGTCTTAAAGCGCGTTTATAGCGGCAACTATATTATTAATATACTAATATCGCATTAGCATCGTGTTATATATAGTATAAAAATAAGGATATATAAGTAAATAGCATAATTTAATGCGGGCGTAAGTAAAATAATTATAAGTATAAGGCGAGGCTTAATTTTAATAAGCCTTATATTAAGTATCCGCGTTAAAAGACGCTATATATTTAATATATATAAGGTAAGAGAGGCGCTATATAGTAGTGCTATATATCGCGCTCTGCTTATTAAGCGACGACGGCGGGCGCGAAGACTAATATAAAGACGGTAGCGTATAGTCGCCGGGCGTGCTAAGGGGCGCTAAATAGGTAAACGCCTACGATATAGTAGGAGATAGGGCGCGGGGGGTTATAATAAATATATTAAGGCACGGCGCGGCGAAGCTATAATAAGAGGGGGCGCGCGCGTAGGTAAATTAGTAATTAAAAAAGGGAAAAAGAGAAGAAAGGGAGAAGGAGAGAGGAAAGGTATTTATACTTAAGGACTATAAGCGATAAGAATATAAGATATACCTTAAGTACTAATATTAATAGTAAGCGGAGGAGATATATTATACCGCTTTAGCGCTACTAAAGGCAATATAGTAGCGCGGATAGGCGAGCATATAACCTATTTAATGCCTTAATATAATATTATTTAAGGGGAGGCGTTAGCGTATAATTATAAGTATAATAAGGACGATTATACTAATTAATATTAAGCGCGGAGCGGGGGGGCGGGGCGCCGACGTTATATACCTTAGTACGCGATAGCTTAAAAGGGGGATAGTATTATAAGCTATACTATAAAAAGAGCTATAGTTATATTATAGCGAATAACTTAAAGTTAGGCCGACGTATAGCCGAAGTTATATAAAACTTTACTTAAACTCGGCTTAAGTTTAACCCGAACTTAACCTAAGTACGGGCTACTTAAGCGACCCTTTTAAAGTACGAAGGTATATAGCTTAAATAGAGATTTCCCCCTTTCTTTTTTAGCTTTAAATAAACATTTATTCGGCTACGTGCTACTAAACTAAGTATACGTAGGCCCTTAATAGTAATAAATAAATTTACTAATACTTTATAAAATTAACTAATACCTTATATAAAGCTAAGGTAAAAGGCCTCTTTTTAAAAAAGGATAGAATCTTATAAAAGGTTTTAAAATAAAGATATTTAGTTTTATAAGCTAGTTATAAATAATAAAGCATATATTATTTATTACTAATAATAAAGATAGTATACGCTATTTTTATTAGCTTAAAAAGGAGTTTAGTAACTTTATAAGTTATATAAGGTATAAGTTATAGATTAGTATATAAAAGTATATAAAGGTATATAAAAGGAAAACCTTTTAGTAGCCTTAAAAAGGTATAAAAGAAGGTCCTTCTTCCTCTTTCTTTTAATTCTTTTCCTTTTCCTTTTTTTTTTAGCTAGTTTTAACCTAAGAAATCCGCATAATAAGATACCTTTACTTTATTTAGTTTAGTAATTAGCACTAAGTCTTTCTTCCCTTTTCTAGCTAGTAAATTTAAATTAAATAAATTATTTAATTTTACTTATTATATAAGAAATAATAAAGGTTCTATAAAATATAACTAGCTTAAAAAAATCTATATAAACTTAATAACTTTTATAAAAAATACTTAGTATTTTATACTTCGTAAGTCTTTTAAGCTATTAAGTAAAAGAAAGGTATTTATTATAATTATATCTATTTAATTATAATAAATAAAAGAAGAAATATTTACTTTTATAATATTATAGCTAATTAATTAGCTATAAGCTAGTTTAAGGTATTTAAAGCTTTCTTATCCCTTTATAAGCTTTATAAATAGTAGTTTTATTTTTAAGATTAAAGCACCTAAACTTTATACTAAAGAATTAGCTAAGCTATAAGAGTTTATTGCCTTTTTTAAAGCTATTTCTTAGTTTTATCTTATTATAATAAATTAAGAAGTATTAAAGGTTATATTTTAATTTAGTTGCTTATTAAGCCTAGCTATAATATAGTTAAAACTAATTCTTAAGGACTATATAGATAATAGTCTTAAAGATAGGAATTTTAAGATAAAGAATATTTTTAAGAATTTCGATAACTTTAAAAAAGCTTTATAAAAAACGTTCGGAATTATAAATAAGTAATAATTAGTAAAGCATAAATTAAAAAGCCTTAAGTAAGTTACGTTTTTATTAGCTTATTTAGCTCGATTTTTATAAATAACTTTTAAGCTAAAATAAAAAGACAATATCTTTATAGCGACTTTCTATAAAAGTCTTAAAGAAAAAGTTAAAGATAAAATCTACTACTTAAATAAGCTAAAGACGCTATTTAACTATATTAATCTAATAGTCTAAATAAACGATAAGTAGTACAAACGCTAGTAGTAAAATAAATACCGTTTAACTCTTAGTAAGGTTATAAGGAAAAATAATAAAAAGCGATAGCGCGACTTAAGTAACGTAATAAACCTTAATACCTTTAAAGCGAGCTTGCTAAAGCCTGCTAAAAAAGCTATTTAATTCTTGAACTATATAAAGGAAGGTTATATTATAAAAAACTATATTAAAAAAAGGAATTTCTTTAAGGGAAGGAATATACTTATTTATAAAAATAATGCCTTTTTAGCTTATAATCCGTAATATACTTTACTACTACTTTTAATTAAGGATACCGAAGAAATTAACGCTAAGCTTATTTTACTAACCCTTTATCCGTTTAAGACTAGTTCGCTTATAAAAGGCCTTTATAAAGAAGAACTTAATAAAAAGATAAAGATAAAAGCTAAAAGCTAAAATAACTAGTAAAAGAATACTTTTAAGACTAAGGATAATTATAAGTATAGAACTTTCTTTATAGACTATTAATAAAGACGAAGAAAATACTCCTTATTTTAATACGAACATTATGCCTTTAAATACGGAAGATAATAATAGTTATAATCCTAAAGAATTTAAATTTAATAAAATACATAAAGAGCCCTCTTTTAAAAAAGAAGATAGCAATAAGCCTTACGCTTTTTTTTATAGAATATCTTAATATAGTTATTACTATTAAGGATAGGGCGTATAAGTAGCTATTTTAAACTAAATACTATAAAGACAATTACTTTATATACTTTTTAAATAAGTAAGGAAGCGGATAGTGTTTTAAATTAAGAAAGACTTATAATAAACCCGCTATAATAACTAAGGAACTTACCACTAAGACTAAGGTTTTTATAAAAAACCTTAAGGAGGATATCGAAGCTAATAAAGAGGAACTTATATAAGAAAATACTAATAACCGGATTAAAATCTAATAGCTTTTACTCTTTAAGCAGTATACTAAAATAACTATTAAAAACCTTTAAGATAGTAACTTAGCTTTAACGAGTAAAATCGTTAATTTAAAAGAAGACTATATATCTCTTTTTATATATATTATTAATTTAATTAAAGATAAAGACGATCTTAAGAAAAAGAACGATACGCTAGTTAATAAGCTTAAGAAAAATATAAAACTCCTTAACTTAGCTATTAAAGATATGTTTAGACGATATAGCGAGTATTTTAAGACTAATTATAATCTTTATAATAAGAATTATAATTTAGATATAGTATTAAAAGCAAAATAATTCTTAAAAGATATTCTTAAAAACTAGTAAAAAACGTAGTAAAACGAGTATAATAACCTTTAACGATATAACGAAATAATTCGTACTAAAGGAGTTTTTATTAATAATATCGCAATAAAAGATTATGCTATTATTAAAGATTTAGTTTTTAAAGCTATTAAGAAGCTTAGTAACTTCGATAAACTAGTTTTAAGAAAAGGATTAAAATCCTTAGTATTATAAACGAAATTAAGATCTATTAAAGAGTTAGTAGATAAGGCAAAAAGCTAATAAGCTTAAGAATAATAAGGCTAATCTCTTAGTAAAAAGAACTTACTTATATTAAATAATAATTCTTAAAGTGTAAAAATAACCCTTTTATTAAAATTAAGAGGATATCGCCTTTACATATTAGTAGATTACAGCGCGATAAATAGCTATATTTCTTTTATAATAGTAAATCGTTTAAAAATATGTTATAGAAAAAATAATAAGACTTATATGCTTCTTTTAGTAAAAGGATTACTCTTTAAGTATAATAATAGTAAGATTATACTGAAGACTAATCCTCTTAAGTATACGATTAAGATTTATAACTTTAAAAATTCCTTTAATATCTTAGCTATTAGCTATAATATTATATAAAGACTACCCTTTTTATAAAAATATAATCTTATAATAGATTTAGATAAAGGCCTTTTAAGGTTTAAAGACAATACCTTAAATATTCTTTTTTATAGTTTAAGAAAAGACGACCTGAAACCGAAACTCTTAAATAATTTTAATATAGCAATACTTAATAATAACTATATAAGGAATAGTAATAATAAGGAGAGTAAAGCTTTTTATATAAATATAAATATCGCACTTATAAATATCGTAACGAAAAACAATAAAACGACTAATATAATTCAAGATAATACTATTACAATTAGTATAATATTTACGAAAATAACGCTAAACCTTAGTAAAAAAACTAAAAGCCTTTAAGATATTAATAAAGCTACTTATAATTTATTAAAAGAAAATTTATTAAATACCTTAAGGAATATTAAGTAGTAATGCCTTAAGAAGAAAGATAAGATTAAGAAACGGAATAAGAAAAAGATTAAAAATAAGATATAAAAGAATAGCTCGTAGTATTTAAAAGGTACTATTAATTTAAAGTATCTTAAAGAGTAAATATAGTATATAAGACGTTCGGAAAGTATTAAAAACTTAAAATACCTTAAGGATCGTTATATAAAAATACTTAGATATATACGAAAAAGATATTTCGATATATTTATAACGCTACTTAAAGATAAACTACTACTATAAGGTAGTTAAGATTATAAAATTAAGTTAAAAGAAAGCTTTAAGCCTAGATTTTATAAAATATATAACTTAAATAAAAAGTATTTAAAGTTCTTAAAAAAATATATCGATAAAAACCTATAAAAAGGTTATATTAAAAAGTCTAAATTAAAATATTAAGCTCTTATACTATATACTTTTAAGAATAGTAAAGATAAAGAAAAGATTTAACTTTATATTTATTTTAAAGAGATAAATAACAATATAATAAAAGACCGGACTTCGTTACTTCTTATAGGCAAAATAAGAGATAGATTAGCTAATAAGTAGTAGTATACTAAGGTTAACCTTAAATCTACTTTTTGCTAAATACGTATTAAAGAAGGAGATAAAATTAAAAATAGCCTTTAAAACGCAATATAGACTTTAAGAGTTTCTAGTTATGCTTTTAAAATTAACTAATATACCGGCAACCTTTTAAAAGAGAATTAATAAGATATTAAATCTTTATTTCGACCGTTTTTATATAGCTTATTTAAACGATATTATTATATACTTTAATACGCTAAAGCAATACTATAAAAAAGTCGATATAGTGCTAAAAGCGTTAAGAAAAGCTAGCTTATATATCTTACTAAAGAAATATAGCTTTTATATATAAAAAGTAGAATTTATAAGGTATATAATTACTCCTTTTTAGATAAGGATAGACTTATAAAGGATTTTTATAATTAAAGATTAGCTAATTCCTATTATTATTTAGGAAATCTAAAGCTTTATAAAATATATAAATTATTATAAGAAGTTTATATCGGACTTTTTTAAGATAATTATACTAATATTATCTATATTAAAGAAAGCTAAAACGGACCCTTTTAAGTAAAACTTAAAAGTAAACAAAGCCTTTAAAAAGATTAAAAGATTACTTATTAAAGAACCTATATTAAATACTTATAATATAAAGAAGCCGTTAAAGTTAAAAACGGATGCTTTTAATTTTGCATTAAGCGCGTATTTAAGCTAGCGTAATAAAAACAATATTCTTAAACTTATAGCGTTTTACTTAAAAAAGCTAGGAAGTATAGAAATTTATTATCTTATATATAATAAAGAATTCTTAGCTATTATACACGCTTTTAAAGAATTTCAGCATTATATCTTAAGGAAGAAATTTAAACTTAAGGTTTATATAGATTATAGGAATATTAGTTATTTTGCTATAACGTAGTAGTTAAATACTAAGTAAATAAGATAAGCTAAATTTCTTTTAGAATTTAACTATAAGATTATTTATAAGAAAGGTTTTTAGAATAACTAAGCTAATATAATTAGCCGACGACTAGACCTTAACGATAAAAAAGAGCCTTATAAGAGACCTTATTATTTTTAAATAATAATAGTAATTTAAAGTTAAAGACGTTATATATACTATTTAATATATAAGGAGATTCTATTACTTTAAAATTACTTAAGAATTCTTATAAGAACTTAGATAAGAAAAGATATAAGAATCTTAAGTAAGAAAGAAAAATAGCGTTTTATAAAAATAGGCTATTCCTTACTTTAAAAACTAAGAAAATAGTTAGAACGAATTTTTATTCTTACCCTTTATATAGATATTAAAGTATTATAAAAACGTATAATTAGATTAAAAGCTATTATAATACCTATAACCTTTATAAGAAAATCTAACGAGTTATTAAGTTATATAAAGTTTATAATAAAAGCAAGGCTATATAATATAAGCCTTATAATAACTTAATTTCTTTAAAAGTTCCTTTAAGACCTTTAAACTTTATAGCTTTAAACTTTATTATAAAATTACTAAAGTCTATAAATTCTATAACTAATATAAAACACGATTCTATTTTAGTTATAGTTAATCGTCTTATAAAGTATAGCTATTTCTTTTAACGTATAAAGCTATAAATATAGAAAAGTTATCTAGTTCTTTTATAAGATAAATTATAGCTAATTAAGGACTTTTAAGTTCGATTATTTTAGATAAGGATTAGAAATTGATTTCGAATTTCTAATAAGGTTTAACACAAGCCTTAAGTATAAAGCAAAAATTAATTATTGCTTTTAATCTTATTATAGATAGAATAATAAAACGATTAAATTAAAAGGTTAAGTAATATCTTAAAAGCTATATAAATTATTAGTAAGATAATTAGCTTTTTAAATTGCTTATAGTATAGTTAGTATATAATACTTTTTATTCTAAGCTTATTAAGAATACTCCGGTATTTACGAATTATAGCTTTATACTTAAAGCCTATAGGTCTTGTTTACTTAAAGAAGTTATAGCTTAAAAAGCTATATTTAACTTTAAATTGTTAATTAGCTTATACGAATTTATTAAATCAGAATTAAAATATATTAATAAGAAGATATTATATTATTATAATAGGAGATAGTCTTTAAAACCTTTTTTTAAAGGCAATAAAGTATATCCTTTAACGAGAAATCTTAAGACTAATAGGCTTAATAAGTCGTTAAATTATAAAAAAATAAGACCTTTTAAAGTTATAAAGAAAATAAGAAAAGTTAATTATAAGTTAAAACTTCTAACTAGTTTACTTATATACCCTATTTCTTATATATTTTTACTAAAGCTAACTTTATAAAAACCTAAGGTAGTAAGAAAGCTAAATTTTAAAAGAGTTAAAAAAAGTAAATATATAGTAAAAACTATACTTGCTAAAAAATAGAAAATTAAAAATACTTTTATTTTATAAAGTAAAATATTATAGACTTTAAATAGTTATGCTAAAACTCCTTACTTTACTCTTAAGGAGCCTTATAAAACCCCGCGATAAGAACGCTTAAAGCATATACTATAAAAGCTCGCTTAAAGAAATATAACAAATATTACTAGTTAGACCCCGCTAAGGTTTTTAAGATATAACTATAAAGGCTTTAGACTTAATCTAACTATAGTTTATAACGCTTTTAACTATAAAAGATACTATTAAAACTACTAAGCGGATTTTATTAGTATCTTTAAAGGATATTAAAGGATTTTTATAGGATATCTTAATTATAGTTTAACTTATTTATAACTATAAAAGCATATTAAAAGATATAGGATAGACTTTACCGCGATTTTTAAAGGATATTTAAGGATATTAAAGGGATTTCCCTAACTATAATACTTAGCATTTTTAACTAAGCTTATACTTAGTTTATTTATTAATTTTTTAAGGATATTTATAGTTTATTTACGTATTAACGATAAATAGAAAGATAATATAGTTAAGATCCTTAAAATTAGCTTAAAAAACTAAGTATAAAGTAGCTAGCTATACTTTTAAGAAAAAATAAGCTTTTTACTATTTTTAAACTCTTATATACGTTTATATATAGTAATTAGTCCGTTATATTAGCTTAATTAGTAGTAATTAGTTTATATTGCTATCTTTTATTAGCGGTAATTAGTTTATAGTACCGGCCTTTACTAATAGTAATTAATCCGCGCCTTATCCCCTTATCTTTATACTATAAAGTATAGTAAATAGTAGCAATTTCTACCTATTTAAATAAAAATCCTTTAAATATCCGCTAAGCTAAAAGCGACTATATCGCACGATTAAGTACTTATCTTATAAGAAGTTAGATATTAAACAATATTTCTTTTAATAAGAAGCTCTTATTAGCTTTTAAGTTAAACCTTAATAATAAGCACCTTTTCCTTAACGCGCTTATAATAAAACTTTAAGATAAGTAAGCTATAAAAGTAAAAAAGGCCGCGGCTTATTAAGTATATTAGTTTAATAATCTCCTTTACTTTTTTTAAGGTACTATACTATAATAGCTTATAAAGCTAAATAGGATATAAAATAAGTCTTACTTAGCTAAGCTAAGATTACTGCTTTTTAAGAGGTAATCCTCTTTTAAAATACTAATAAAAAATAGACTAAAAATAATAAAACCTATATAACTAAGGAGACTAAATTTAGTACTATTTAAATAGATTAATTATTCTTTAAATAAAAGAAATAAAGATAAGCTAACCTTAAAACCTTTTAGCTCCCCGCTTACTAAATACCCTTTAAATTAAGCTTATAATAAAGTTACTTTTTCTTAAAGATAATAAGGTTAGCGGATATTTCTACTATATATTATTAATAAAGTTTAGTTTAAAGGCCTTAACCGGAAATCCGCCTTAAAGGATACTTAATAGTTTCTTAGTTTAGTATTACTATTTAGCCTTACCCGCTATAGCCGCGCTAATTAAGGTATTTTTAAGACTCTTAATTAATAACAATAAGCTTTTTATGCTTAAAGCCTTATAGTATACCGGTTTCCGAGATATATATAAGATAAAAGATTAAGCGCTTAATAAGATTATTAAAACTAAGACCTTAATAATAAGCAATAAAAACGCGGTAAGTAATACCCTTAATAGGCTAAACCTATTTATACTTAGCGCGTATATACTAAGATTAAGTATAGCTTTTAGCCCCTTAATAAGAATAGTAGTAATATTAAATAAATAATTTCTTAGTCTCCTTTAAGCACTAAAAAAAGAAGATATACTTATTATACCCCGGGAAAAACCTTAACTATAAGCTAAGAATATAAGGAGATTTAACCGATTAAGACCGCTAAAAGTATTCTTTAATAAAGTTTAAGAAGATAATAAGGCTAGTATATTTTAAGGAGTAGACCGTTTTATTAACTTTTTTCTCTAAATCGTTAATAAAGGTAAGGCCTATATTAATAAATTAGCTATTTAATTGCTCTCTTTCCTTTAAAAATTTATAGCGGAATAGTATTTTTAGGACCTCTTAAAACTATAATAAAAAGAACTTAATAAGCTTAGTGTTAAACTAAGCTAATAGATCTCTACTTAATAAAAACGGTTTAGAATCCGCTTTAATATAGCGATATAAGCACTTAATAAAAAGCACTTTACTATTAAAGATATAGTAATAAGGTCTAACTTTAAGTCTTAAATATCGCGCTTATAATTTAAAGCTAAGCCCGCGCTTTATTAGCTAAACTACCTAACTATAATAATTTGCTAAAGGCTAGATATTTATTTATAAGAATCTTTATAACGTTTAGTAGGAAATAAGGATATTAATAAATAAATTAATAAATATAAGGAAATTCTTTTTTAGCTATAAGTTAAATATACTTAAAGATCTTAAAAGCACTTATTAGTATAAAAGAAATAGGTTTAACTTATAAAAAGGCAAGGGCCGACTAGCTATACTTTATACGCACTTAAACGATAGTTTAAGACGCTTTAGCTATTTATTAAGATCTCGCTAAGGCCGAGGGTTATATTTTTAGACCGCTTAGTAAAGGCAGATATACTATAAGCCTTATAGTGCTTATTAAGTTAAGGGGGAAACCTATTTAAATAGCTAAGGATATAACTTAAAGGTCTTTAGCTTAAAAGAGAAAGAACCTTTAAGACTATATACTTATTAATACTAAAGGTAAAGCGGGTATACCCTATAACTAAAAGAAAACGATAGTAAAGACTAATAACTATTTAAAGGAAAAGAAGTATAATATAAAAGGAGCCTAAATAAATATTAACAAAAGCTTAAAAGAAACTACAATCTATACTATAATAGACTTAGTTTAAGAGGCCGATAAAGTATATAGATTTTATTATTAAGTATTCCCTTTAAAGAACAAGCTTTATTAATATATTAAAAATAAATACCCCCTTAACCTAAACTAAGATATTACTATATAAAGATATAGCTTAGTATAATAAGTAGTTATTTAAAAGCTATAAAGCGTTTAGATAGTTAAGGCTTCTTTTAATATTTAACTATTAAGCTTTAATAAGCTATTACGATTTACTTATATATACTTATTAGTTTATAGAAAAAAAGGGCTTAGGATACGCATTAAAGCGTATATAAATATTAAGGTAAACTAAAGCCTTATTTAAGCTAACTTAATAAAGATCTTTTAAGATATAATTATAAACTCCTCTTAATAAATTCCTATTTAAGAAGTAAAAATAACAGCTACTATGAAATAAGTAAAATTTACCGCGTATATACTAAGAAGACTAAATAATTGCCTTATATTTATAAAAGTAAGAATCGGTGCTTAAATAGTAAAACGCTTAGCGGCTAATATATTACTTAGCTAAGATTTTCTAGTTTTATATTAAAAAAACCCTATTAACTTTAAATCGGTCTTATAAGTTAAGGCTTATAAAGGGATTAAAGCTAAAGTTAAGATAGTCCGGCTAAGACTACTAATATATTAATAGGTAATTTACTTAGTTATTATTACGATTTTAGCTAGTTTTAGCTACGCCTTACTTATATAAGTCTAGGAGCCGCTAATAAGGCGTAATATAATATTTTTCCGTAATACCTTTAAGCTCGCTTAAACGATAATATAAGATTTTAAGAGCTTTATAGTAATAAACTATTTTAAGGAACTATTAGTACTTTATTAAGGCTAAAGGAAATAAAGGAGTAAATAGGTATAAAAGAGACTAAGTCTATAGCTATAAGTAAAGGGATTATAAAGATATAAAGAGTGTGTAAAAAGGTAATTAAATAAGTAAGATGTGTATATATAAGGTAAATAATCTATTTAAGGTAAAGAGGGGACTAAGGCCTTCTTATATAAACAATTCTTAAGCTATAAGTAACTTTAGTGATTTAAAAAAGAGCCCCTTATTTAGCGCAGTTATATATAGTAAGCTAATAGCTATTATTAAGTTAATATTATATTTATAAGCCTAGGGATTAATTCCACAAGGAATACAAGGTGGCGTAGCGACTTAGTACAGATTATACATATAGTTTCTATATCTACCTCTTTTTAATCTGCATATAGCTTGCTTGTATATACGTAAAACAATATAAACAAATATATATAGTATGTAGAATGATATAGCGGATTTAATATATCTTTTAGCGTATTTATATCGCATGTTATTTATGCTGTACTTAGCCTATAGGCGGCGGGAAGGTATATTTTACTCCTTTATAGCCTCCTTTAAAGGGTACTTATAATATATAAGTGCGCTTTAAACATACTAACTAAAGTAAAGTAAAAACCTTTAAAATAAGGAAAAACCTCTTTTTTTATAGCTTAAGAAAACCTAATTTCTATAAGGAAAAACTTAAAGCTTTAAATCTTTCTTTAAGGGAAAACTTATTATTATTTAAGTAAAACCTCTTTATTCTATTATTTAAGGAAAACTTTTATATAAGTAAAAAACCTTAGGTTATATAGAGGAAAGAGAAAGAAAGCAAGGAATAGCTAAAAACCTTTATTATAAGAACTTATATTATAACCTCTTTAATTCTTACTAAACTTTAAAATTTATTAAATAGTATAAAACCTAATCCCTTAGTAAATATATCTGCTATATTACCTTTAGATTTTATATAATATACCTTTATTTCCTTTTCTTTAATACTATTACGTGTAAAATTATATGCTAAGCCTATATGTTTTCTTAGCTTATATAATTTAGGAATCTATGCTATTTTTAAAGCAGATTAATTATCTATAAAAGTTATAAAGACTTGATTTTTAAGTGTATTTATAAACATTTCTTTTACTATAATATTAAAATAGCTATATAATTATAAAACTTCTTTATTAGCCTCCTTAAGGCCTATATATTCGGCCTCGTATATAAAGAGTGCTATAGATTTTTGTTTTTAGTAAGCCTAGCTTATAAGGGTATTATTTATAAAGAAATAGTATCCGGAGACCGACTTATAGTATATAAGATCGCTAGCTTAATCAGTATTATTATAGGCTTTAAAAATAGTATATTAAATAGTATATTATAGTTATAATATATACCTAGGCTAGAATATTTCTTTACAAATTTCTAGATCGTATTTAGTGCTTTAAAATATAGTATTTTAAGATTAAAAGCAAATCTAGTATATAATATAACTGCGTATAATATATCTAGCCTTAAAAACAATGCTAAAAATAATAGTAAGCTTAGTTACGTTTAATATAATAGGATGTCTTCTTTTATAGCTATATAGTCTTTTATTTTATTTTATTTAACTCTCTTTATAGCAAGGGTTTTTAAGGTTCCTATATTTTATTTATTTCATTCCTTTATCTTATAAAGGGTATATTTTTCTTAGGATATATATATATCTATTTTCGCCTTATTTCTAGTTATAGTTATTCTTAAGGAGTCTTTTACTTCGCTTAAAGATTAAATCTTAAAGACCTTGCTTATTCTATTAATTATTTAAGTTATAAAATCCTTTGTAGGCTTAAAGAATAGAAGATCGTTTACGTAAACTAATATAGCTATATATAGCTTATTGTTTATAAATACCCCTTTGTCTATAAGTAGGTAGGAAATTCCTTGCTCCCTTAAGACCTTAAATAATAAATTATATTAAAGCATCGGACTTTATTTAAGACTATATAAAGCTTTTTTTAATTTTGCAACTAGCTTTTTATTTTTATTATACTACTTATTATTTAAATTTTTATACTTAGTGTCTTTATTTATAATATAGTCTTTATAACCTTATAGTATATTTATATATGTTTCTATATTTATATTTATATATATAAATGTATTTTTAATATCGTATTATAGTATTTGCTAATTATTAGTTATAGCTAGCATGAATAAAAGTCTAGTAAACTTAGGTCTAGCAGTTATAAAGAAGGTTTCGATATAGTTTAAGCTGTATATTTACTTATAGCCTTATGCTATAAAGCGAGCTTTATACTTAGTTATATTATTTTTATTATCCTTCTTTATTCTATAGACCTATCGGCCTTTTAAAGCCTCCTTATTACTAAAAAGCTCTTATATTTCCTAAGTATCTAGACTTATAAGTTTGTTTAGTTTAGTTAGCATAGCTTTATCTTAGTCTTTTGCTTACGGACTATTTATAGCCTGCTTATAAGTAGTAGGCTTTATAAGATCTTTATTTCTTTTTATAATAAAAGGGATATGTTCTATATTATTATTATTAATTATAATATTATATATAGGGTATTCTATAAAATCTTTATAGTATTTAGTAGGCTTCTTAAGTATTTCTACTAAAATCCTTTAATTCTTTCACTAAGTATTATTATCGCTAGTATTATTATTACTAGTATTATTATTTATAGTATTATTATCTATATTGCTAGTATCTTAAGTATTTATATTATTAGTATTTATATTACTTATATTTATATTACTAGTATTTATATTACTAGTATTACTTGTAGTATTATTACTACTACTATTATTATTATTATTAGTATTGTTATTTTTAGTATTATAGTTATTTAGCAGCTTATTTAAAGAGGGCATCTTATTAAAATTAGTATATTCCTCTTTATTTAAGAAGTTATTCTTTAATATAGTTATATCTTTAGAAATTATTACCTTTCGCTTAAAATAGTTCTATATTTTATAAGCGGTATCTTTTTAGCTTAATATTACCCTTTTATAAGCTCTAGGCTTTAGTTTATTATTAAGGACTTTATTCTTATAAAATCTAGTGCTTTTAAATACCTTTATTTTATTTAAGTCTTTTCGACTTAAAGCTATATTATCCTTCTTTTCTATAAGGGATATAAAGCTTATAGCAAAATGCGGGGACTTATTATATATCTATATAGCTAGTTAAATAGCCTTACCTTATAGGTATTTTAGTAGGTTTAAGGTAAAAAGCATAGCCCGGACTTTATAAAGTATAGTTCTGTTTATCCTTTTTATTTTGTCGTTAAAACAAGGGGTATATATAGGACTTATATTATATATAAGGCCGTCTTTTAAGCAGTATAGGTTTATATTATATATAAATTCTCTTGTATTATTAAAGAAAACTTCTTTAATCATAGTCTTATTTATATTGTTTTCTAATTCCTACTTATATTTTAAGAATTTTAGCAAACGTTTTACATTACTTTCTATAAGGTATATTCTTAGATATTTAGTTATAGCATCTAAAAACGATATAAAGTATATATATTTATTATAAGTAAGGGTTTTTATAGGGCCTTAAATATTAGTATGTATTTTATTTAAAAAGAAATATTTCCTTTTTAAAGAAGTGTTTTTCTTTTTATCTATTTTTTTAGCTTTTATATAAGCTTCGCATTGCTTTATCTTTATTATATTAGCTTTATTTATATTTATATTTAAATACCTTTTTCTTAAGTATCTTTATATTAATTTATAATTTATATATCTTAGTTTTTTACGCTAAAAAAGTATATTTATAGTCTTCTTTTTATCTATAGACGTTTTATCTTTATTTATAAAGGTATTATATATAAGTATATTATTTATAGGTAGATTATTTATAAATATTATATTATTTATAAACGTATTACTTATAAGTATATTGTTTATAAATATTATATTATTTATAAATATATTATTAATAAGTATATTATTTATAAAGGTTATATTGTTTATAAATATATTATTTATAAGTATATTATTTATAAAGCTTTTTATATTATATATCTTATTATTAATTTTAAAGTAAGTCTTTATAACTATAAAAATGTAATATAAGTGTTAAAGGCCTGCGTATACTTAGTTTAGTAGTACGTAGCCGAATAATTGTTTATTTAAAGCTAAAAAGGGAAGGGGGAAATTTCTATTTAAGCTATATATCTTTATACTTTATAAAAGTCGCTTAAGTAGCCCGTACTTAAGTTAAGTTTAAGTTAAAGTTAAGCTAAGTTTAAGTAAAGTTTTATATAACTTCGGCTATATATCGGCCTAACTTTAAGTTATTCGCTATAATATAATTATAGCTCTTTTTATAGTATAGCTTATAATACTATCCCCCTTTTAAGCTATCGCGTATTAAAATATTTAATATCGCCTGCAACGCCTTACGGCGTAAGGATAAGGGGATAAGGCGCGGACTAATTACCGCTAGTTAGGGCCGGTACTACGGACTAATTACCGCCGGTCGGGGCCGGTACTATAAACTAATTACCGCTAGTTAGGCCGGTATAACGGACTAATTACCGTATATAAATATATATAAGGGTTTAGAAATAGTAAAAAGCTTATCTATTTCTTAAAGGCATAGCTAGTTACTTTATACTTAGTTCTTTAAGCTAATTTTAAGGATCTTTAACTATACTATCCGTAGTATATAAAGTAAACTATAAATATCCTTATAAAATCGCTTAATAAACTAAGTATAAGCCTAGTTAGAAATACTATAAACTATAATCGGGGAAATCCCTTAAATATCCTTAGATATCCCTTAAAAATCGCGGTAAAGTTTATCCTATATCTTCTAAGGTGCCTTTATAGTTAAAAATAGGTCGAACTATAGTTAGGATATCCTACGGAAATCCTTAAAAATCCTTTAAAGATACCGGCGGAATCCGCTTAATAGTTTCTACGGTATCTCTTATAGTTAAATACGTTATAAACTATAGTTAGGTAGGCTCCTAACTATCCGTAGTTATATCCCGGAAACCTTAGCGGGGTCCGACTAGTAATGTTCGTCGTATCTCCTTAAGCGAGCCTTTATAGTGCGTGCTTTAGGCGTTCCCGTCGCGGGGTTCCGTAGGGCTTCCTTAAGAGTAAAGTAAAGAGTCTAAGCGTAGCCGTTTAGATTCCGTAATAACTCCCCCGGGTAAGAAAGAAAAGCTAACGTCCTTATTAGTTTAAAGGAGGGATAAAGTAAAGGGGGTGCTAAGTAATAGCTTCGTAGTAGCGATTTTACGCTATATTAATAGTACGCCGTCTTTATCCTTCCGATAGTTTTATCGGCTTATCCAGCCGATAATAGCTAGGTAGCTTAAGATAGTTAATAAGCGGCTTTATTATAAATCTTTACCTTATATTTAGTCGTGCGGCTTTATCCTTATTAAGGTAATTAGCGCGTTTAGCTAGAACTTATAGTAATGTTTTTCTAACTCTCCTTTAAAGCGTATATTCGGGCCCTTATTAAACAGTAAGGAGTCTCCGCGCTAGAGTATGCTTAAGTTCCTTAGCGGGATATATTATAAGAGACTAGCTTTATTTAGGCCTTATCTTATATTATTATCTTACTTACCCTTTTTACGCCGTTTTTTAATCCTCCGCTAAGTCTCCCGTTTTACCTATTAGCCTTATAGGCCGCCTATAGGCGAGATATTATATCTTACTTACTACCGCTATCGTAGTTATCCCCCGCTCTTTATTGCCGGGCTTTTTAACTTATTATCCTTCTTACGCGGCGCTACTACTTATACCTTTCCGCCGATTAACGCGCGTTTAGCTACTAAAAAGGTATTAAAGTAAAGGTACGCCGTCCCGCTAATTTTAATAGGTATAGTAAGCACCGGGGTATTAAATATTTATATTCCCGCTTAAAAGCGGGTAATAAGGTCCTTAATAGCCTTAATACCTAACTCCTCGCTCTTAAGGTTTTAAATATGCTTAATAGTCTCGAAGAACCTCTATATAAAAAGGGCCTTAAGGGTAAGAATATAGAGCGTATAGTTAGTGCGGCTAATAAAGCGGATATTAAAGCCTAAGAACTTTATTGCTTAAGTTAAAGTTAAGTCGTGTTTAGACTCTTCGCAGGCCTATAAGTAGAACTTAGCGTAGTTTATAGCAAGGTAGAAACTCCCGATTATTATAATCTCGTTACCGGAGTATAGGCCTACGAAGCTAAGTCTATTAAGGATTGTATTAGTTACTATTAGCGGCTCTTATAAGATTAAGCGGCGGAATATATCGCGAGACTAGTTATCGCTATCTCCTTTAGTTAAGAAGGGACGGCGGATAGACTATAATAAGGCGCTTGTGCGCCTTTATATAGCTAGGCTAAGCGTAGCGGCAGGCGGGAAGAGCGTTCGCTAAGCGGGACCGAATAGGTCCTTAAGGCCTATAGCGGCTATAAGCTAAGAAGGGGATTTTATAGCACGGGCTAGACCGTATATAGAGCGAGATAAGGGTTTAGCCGTAGTCGCTTAAAACGCTATTATAAACCCGGCTATAAACTAATTAAGCTAGGCCTCGGATACGTAGTTAAGGATAGCGCGGACGTTGTTTTAGTCGTTTAGCTAAAGCGGGTTTCCGCTAGCTATAGCGGCTACTATAGATCTTAGGACTATAGCGAGGTTAGCTAACCTTAAGGCATTAAGCATCGGCTAGTTATTCCGCTAATAAAGATTTCTAGCTATACCTTAAAAAATATATAGGTAGCGGGGGCTTTTAGATAGTAAGAGCTAAGCAAAAGGTATAGCGGAGTTGCCGCGAAACCGGCTATTTAGACCTTACTACGGCATAAGGCTAGGAGGTAAGTCGTCTAAGTTAAGCGTTTAAAGAGGGTAGTATAGGCCGTCTTTTATAGTGCTATAGTTTAAGTTAAATCCGTCGGCTTAAGCGCGGCTATAAAAAGCGGCGTAGGTTTATATAAAGGCTTAAACCTAGAGGTTCTAGCTCTCGCTAAGGGACTTAAGGCTATAGAGGATAGTCGCCTTATTTCCGTAAAGCTTAAGAGCTCGTTTATATCTTTTATATTAAAGGTATAAGGGCTTATAGGAGAGCGGGCTAAAAAAGTAGTTGCGGAATAGCTAGTCTTAGCTACGGGAGACGTTAAACGATAAAAAGACTTAAAACGCGAGTATAAAGATCGTAGGCTTAAGGTAAAAAAAGTTATGCGTATAGGAGTAAGCGAGGTGCGGCGGGCTATAGCCGGCGGTAAAGGGAAATTTAGTTATAGAAGGAAGAAAGGAAGGGAGAAAGGGTAAGCGGCGGAGAGAATTTAAATAAGTATACTATAAGGTTAAAAGGGTCTTATTACTTAAGGTAAACGGCGGTATATTATTATTAAAATAACTAATTACCTTAAGCATAGTAAGTTATAGTTTCTTATAACTTATAGTAGCTTTTAAGTCTTATGCTTAGGCCTAACCGCTTAATTCTCTTAATCGGAGAGTTTTATATTAAGTTATAAAGGCCGCGCGTTATGCTTTTATCCGAACTACTTAAGTAGCTAACTTCTTTTATGCTTTTTTAAAGGCTTTTATAATCTTTAGCGAGAAGACTGCTTTTTCGTTTACTTATAAGTTATAGCTACTTAGCTAGCCTTTTTAAGCTACGAGGAACTCTTTCCTTAGCTTTCCGCTGCCTTTTTTTATTATATAGCTTTATAGGATTCGTTTTACTTCTTACTTATTTAAGTAAGGTATCCTTTTATCTTAAACTAGTCTTAAGCGTTTAGCTAGCTTATCCGCTAAGCGTAGTTATACTACTAAAATAACCGGATAGATATTAAAGAACTTTTTTATATTTAGTTAGTATATAAGCTATCTTACTTTAGCAGTAACCTTAAACGGCCTAGTGCGTTTTTCTTAAAGCTTTATTAGTTTGCCGTTTATAATATAGTAGCTTTTATTAAGCTATAGCTAAACTTAATCGCCGGGCTTAAATTTTAGTAAGCAGTGTTTCTTATCGTATTTATCCTTTATAGCGGCTTAAGCGTAGGCGATAGCTAACTTAGCTTCTTCTTATAAGACCTCTTAGTTTTATAAGTATAAGTAATTACTAAAAAACTAAAGGCCGTTATTTATTCTTATCCTTATAATAAGCTTACTAAAGGCCGCGTAAATTATTAAGGAGAAGGAGTTATTAAGGCTAAACTAAAAGGCGATTAGTATATTAGTTTAGCGTAAGTCTAGGAAATTAGCGGTAAAGAATTATAGCGCGAATTTTACGGTTTAGTTTCGCCTTTCCGATAAGCCGTCGGTTTAAAGGTACTAAGCAGTAAATATAAAAAGCTTCGATCTAAAGGCTTATTATAAGGTCCGCTAAAATATTAAGGTAAACCTTATATCTTAGTTAAAGATTATCCCTTTCGGAATCCCTTAGTTAGCGCGGAGTAGTTTAGTATATAATGCTTATACTTAGTTTTCCGCTATAAACTAGTTATTGCTTAAAATAAAGAGATATATTTTTAAGAATTTATTAGTTATAGTTAGTAAGGTATTAAAGAAGTTCCTTATAAGATCTTTTTATAAGGATTATTTAGCTTAAACTATTAAGAGCTTAGTAATAAAGTCTATTATTATTATATAGTATAAAACTAGTAGGCTTTAGATTAAAATAAGCTATCTTAGCGTCTTACCTTAGTCGGTTTAGTTATAGTAATAAGCATTATAGCCGTTTATAACCTTATCTATATATCTACTAAGCTATAAGATTAAGAAGCTTTTAAATAGGTCTTACTATATATAGGTGCGGCCGGTATAAAGGTATTTAGCGTAGGCGTCTTTAACGATCTCTTTAGTATAGGTCTTAAGGATATATAGTCTCCGGCGTCCGTCGTTCTCTATAAAGTATAATAATCCCTATAATTAAAGGAATAAGAGTTTAAGGACCCCGTCTTTATCGCTAAGCTACGCTATAATTTTTACTTACTATATATCTTCTATATATCCGTTAATTATTTTCTAGCGGAGCGGCAATTTAATTAATACTTCTATATAAAGGAACACGTAGTCTATTATCTTATCTTCTTAAATATATTTTAATTCCCTTTCTTAGTTTAGGGATATTAGCCTATCGTCTTAGTATAGTAAATATAAGAGCGCGTCTAGCACGACGTTTTTAACGCTTAAGATATAGCATACCTTAAGCGGGAATTAGCTTAAGTATTAAGACGTAAAGACTAGCTTATTATTAAATTTTATACTAATAGAGAATAAGGATTTTTAGTATACGATTTTATAGGTGCTTATATAATTAGTAAAGATAACTACTTATAGCGTTCTTACGGACAGTACTATAGTGCGTAGCTTATATATTACTTATATTAAGCCGGCTACTTTAAGTTTTATAGGTTAGTATTAAGGTTCTCCGCTTTAAAAAGCGCGGCTTAAATAGATAATAAGCTAAACTTTAGTCCGGGCTAGTAGCGTCTTTTTATCTTATTCCGTGCCTTTTTTTAGGTAAAAAGCTATAGCCGCTACTTTATATTCTCGGGATATATTAATTTAGATAAATAGTTATTAAGCGGGGTTAAAGTAATAAATCGTTTAAGGCTTAGTAAGTTTCTTAGTTAAAATCGCGAAGGCCTTTTCTTCTTTCGGAGTAGGCTAAAAAGCGGCTTTCGCGGCGTATTAAGCCCGTCCTTAGCCTCTTAAGGGGACTCCTTTTTCCTATCTTACTTAAAGTAGCTCTATCTTTCGTTTTTATAAGATATTAACTTTCTTAGCGAAATATAAGACTATATAATATAGCTACTTAATAAGGCCGATCTATTTCTTAAGCTATTAAAGGTTCTTTAAGAACGCGATATCCCTTAAAGCTTATATATATTTATTTATATTTATTAAGCTAATAGCGTTTACCTTAAATCCGAGGAGCTATATAAATAAGTATGCTAAGAAGGACTTTAGTTTAAATAAGGTAATATTATAGTCGTAAAAAGCGCGGAATACGGCCTTTAAATATTAAAGGTATTCTTTAGCTATATTAAAGTAAATAATAATATCGTTAATATAAGCCGCCGCGTATTCTTAGTATTTATAGAAGACGTTATCGATAAACCTTTAAACGTATATTAAGGAGTTCTTAAAGCCTATAAGTATTATTAGTAATCTTTCTAGCCCGCAATAGCTTATAACTATAAACCCTTCTTAGTAGTCTTAGTAGACTAAAAACTAGTAAAAAAACGATTATATATTTACCGCACTAATAAACTTCTTTCCTTAAAGGCATTTAATTATATCGCTTTAAAGGGGCATTAAGTAGGCGTTTAGGGTAATAATAGCGTTAATCCCCTATAAGTCTATAACTACTTATCCTTTCTCTTTTCCGTTTACTATTTTCTATACTATAAATACTAGCGCCGCGAATAAAGTTAGCCTATAGACTTATTTTAACCGGCCTTACGCGGTTAGCTAGCCGAATATCGTATTTACTACCTTCTTATCTTTATCGCTTAATAGGTATAATCTTAATACGACTTATTAGTATTGCTATCTTTTTACTAAAGGAATGCGTATATATTTAGATTTATCTATATATACTACTCCCTCGTCCTTTTAAAGGTAGGGAAATAATTAAAGGATATCTTAGACTTTTAATATATATATTAAGCTTTCGGCGTAGATCCGGACGCCTTTATTAATAGTAAGTTTAAGTAAGTCCTTAGTTCGGCCGATTCTAAGTTTATAGTTTATAGTAAGATCCTTTTATAGGAAGTCCTTAGCGGGGTTTATTTTATTCGGATTTTCTATAAAGGCTTCCGCTAAGGGAGTAGTAGTATTAACCTCTTTATATAGCTAGAACTACTTATCGAGGTCCGTAATTATCCTTATCTTTTAACCTTAGCGGAGTATTAGTAGTTCCTTAAAATAGTTTATCGCTAAAAAGCTCTTATAATCCTATATTATTATTTAAGCGAGCTTAAAGTTATTAAGGAAAAATATTATATTACGCCTTAATAGCGGCGCCTAGACCTATATAGGTAAGGCGTAGCTAAAACTAGCTAGAATTATTATAGTAACTAAGTAAATTACTTATCTATATATCGTTAGTCTTAGCTAAACTATCTTAACTTTAGCTTTAATCCCTTTATAAGCCTTAATCCGTAAAACCGATATAAAGTTAATAAAGTCCCCTTAATAAGGAACTAAAAAGTCTTAGCTAAGTAATATATTAGCCGCTAAGCGTTTTACTATTTAGGCGCCGATCCTTACTTTTACGACCGCGAGGCTACTATTTAGCCTTCTTAGTATATAAGCAGTAAATTCCGCCTATTTAACGGTAGCTATTCTTCTTACTCCTTAAATAAGAATTCGTTAAAAGGAGTTTATAGTTATATCTTAAAAGGTCTTTACTAAGTCGGCTTAAATAAGGCTTTAGTCTACCCCGGTATTTATATAGGCTTTAATACTTATCCCGGGCCTTTCTTTTCCGTAGACTAGTAAGTATATATAAGTAAATCGTAACGGCCTATTAAGGTTTAATAGCTAAACGTTAAGAAAAGCCTTAACTATCTAAACGCTTTATAGCTTTTAAATTACTACTTATTATACTAAGCTATATCTTTATATAGTAACGTCTTAGTTAAGGTTAAGGGGGTATTTATCTTAAATATATTAGTAAAGCTTATTCTTTAAAAGGAATGCTTCGCCGTAAAATCCGCATACTTTATTAGCCTCTTATACTAAGTTTATTATAGTATAGATTGCGGTTTCCTTTAAGCTTTTATCGGTATTTAACTAAGCTCTTTTTATATTATACTCTTTATCCTTTAAATAGTTATTAGTCTTTACTATAGTTCCTTTCTTAGTTACGGGGTATGCTTATTTTAGCTTTAGCGTTAATAAGTATATAGTCTTAAAGGTCCTTTCTCTCTTAAGCTAAAGGACCTTAACTTATATTCCTAGCTATTTAAGCGGGTTTTTCCCTTAACTTAGTAAGCGCTATAAGGCCCGAGGTATATCTACCCTTACTAAGCGGTTTAAAAACATAACCCTTAGTCCCGGTAAGCCTTTAATAAATAGCCGGGGCGTTCCGGACTATCCTTTAAGTACGTACGGGGTATAGCTAGTCGGCCCTCGCCTTTTTATAGGTTAAACTTATTTCTTTCGCGCTAGTAAGTACTTTTAAGATCTTTAAGTATATTTAACTTATAGCTAAGGAAGAATTTCCTTATATTTATTAATCTATCTATTAATATCCTCGTTCCTTACTAAACGTTATAAGGATTCTTATAAGTAAACGTCTAGCTTTTAGTAGATTACTATAATTAAGTAGTCTAGCTAGTAAAGCGCAGCCTTAGCTTTATATTATAAGCGCGATATCTAAGACTTAAAGTCGGATCTTATTACTATATCTTTAATAGTAAAGTGCTCTTTATTAAGTGCTTATATTACTATATTTAAGCGGACTTTAAACCGTTTTTATAAGGCGGATATTTATTAGCTTAGTTTAACGCCGGGCTTACTAAGTTCTTCTTATTATAGTTTTAAGAGGTCCTTAAAATACTATTCCGCCGCACTTCCTTAAAGGAAGGAGGGTAATTAAATAGCTAATTCGTCTATATAGGCCTTACCTTTATTAGTATTTCGGCGGATAAAGTCGATAAAACGGTTTACTTTTTAAAATATATTAGCCTTATCGTTTTCTTAGACTTTATCGAAAGATACTTTTAAAGGTCTTAATAAGTTAAATCTCTTTACGTTCTTAGCTTATAGTTAAGGTTTTTCTTAAAGCTTAGTAAGCGTATCTTTTTTTCTTAATGCTTAAAGGAGACTAAGGAATTATTTATTTAATATTACTATTATTCTTACCGGGGGGCTTAGGCCTATACTTAGTCTTAGCATCTACGCGCTTAGTATAAATAGGTTTAGCCCGCTAAGGGTATTGCTTACCGCGTCCTTATCGCTTATTATTAAAGTCTTAGTCTTAATACTCTCGCTAAGCGCTTAACCTTCCGTTTTATACGCGTCTTAGAATCCGGTACGCTATAAGGCCCTTAGCGTAAGAGGCTTGTTTTTATTAATTAAGAGTCCTAAAAATATCTTAATTAGCGCGGCTATAGCGGATAAGGCTAAATAGTAATACTAAACTAAGAAACTGCTAGGTATCCTTTAAAGCGGATTTTTAGTTAAGGCCCTTAAGCTAAACTTTATTAGTAGTATATAATAAAAATATCCGCTAAGCTTATCGTCTTAAAGAAAGAGTAACTTTATTATAGGCTTAATTTAAAAGGTATTTAGCGGGCGGGGAGCTAGATAGTTTTAAGGTCGGCTTATCTTTACTTTTTTTATTTAAAGGATAATTAATCCGTTTAAGTAATACTAAATTTAGTTTACTTAGTTATATAGATTTTATTATTTTATAGTCTATCCTTTATTAGTATTTTAAAAGCGGATTACCTTTTAAAGGGTAATAGTTTTAGCTTAGCTAAGCGGGACTTATTCTACGTCTTATTTAGCTTTATAGGCTATCGCGGTATAGTACTTTAAAAAGGGGTAAAGGAGATTATTAAACCGGTATACTTAGTAAGCCGCGGCCTCTTCCGCTTTTATAGCTTACTCGTCTTAAAGTTTTATTATAAGCGCGTTAAGGAAAAGGTACTTATTATTAAGGTTAAACTTAAAAGTTAATAAAAGCTTCTTACTAAAGAAAATATCGTTTAATATCTAACTTCTTATAAGATAAGTACTTAATTATATAATATAGTCGCTTTTAGCTTAGTAAATATTTAAGGGATCTTTATTTAAATAAGTAGGAATTACTACTATTTACTATGCTTTATAGTATAAAGATAAGGGGATAAAGCGCGGACTAATTACCGCCGGTTAAGGCTAGTACTATAAACTAATTACCGCTAGTTAAGGCTAGTACTACGGACTAATTACTACTAGTTAAGCTAGTATAATAAACTAATTACTATATATAAACGTATATAGGGGTTTAGAAATAGTAAAAAGCATATCTATTCTTAAAGGCATAGCTAGCTACTTTATACTTAGTTTTTTAAGCTAATTTTAAGGATCTTTAACTATATTATTTATAGTGCGTAGAATAAACCGTAAATATCCTTATAGAATTGCTTAATAAACTAAGTATAAGCCCGGTTAAAAATACTATAGACTATAATTAAGGAAATCCCTTAAATATCCTTAAATATCCCTTAAAAATCGCGGTAAGGCTTATCTTATATTTTCTAAGGTGCTTTTATAGTTAGAAATAAGTCGAACTATAGTTAAGATATCCTACGGAAATCCTTAAAAATCCCTTAAAGATACCGGCGGAATCCGCTTAATAGTTTTTATAGTATCTCCTATAGTTAAAGATATCGTAAACTATAATTAGGTAAGCTCTTAACCCTTTATAGTTATATCCTAGAAACCTTAGCGGGGTCTAACTAGTAATATTCGTTATATCTCCTTAAGCGAGCCTTCGTAGTGCGTGCTCCGGGCGTTCTTATCGCGGAGTTCCGTAAGGCTTCTTTAAAAGTAAAGTAAGGAGTCTAGGCGTGGCCGTTTAAATTCCGTAATATTATACTAGCTTAACTAGCGGTAATTAGTTTATAGTACTAGCTTTAACTAGTAATAATTAGTTTATAGTACTAGCCTTAACTAGCGGTAATTAGTCCGCGCTTTATCCCCTTATCTTTATACTATAAAGCGTAGTATATTATAAGCGCGTTATAAAAAAGGTACGTATTATTAAAGTTAAATATAAAGGCTAATAAAAGCTTTTTATTAAAGAAATTATCGTTTAGTATTTTACTTTTTATAAGATAAGTACTTAAGCGTATAATATAGTCGCTTTTAGCTTAGTAAATATTTAAGAGATTTCTGTTTAAATAAGTAAGAATTACTATTATTTACTATGCTTTATAATAGAAATATAAAGGGATAAAGCGCGGACTAATTACCGCTAGTTAAGGCTAATACTATAAACTAATTACTATAAGTTAAGGCTAGTATTATAAACTAATTACCGTTAATTAAGCCGATATAATAAACTAATTATTATATATAAATATATATAAAAGTTTAAAAATAGTTAAAAGCTTATCTTTTTTTAAGGTATAGCTAGCTACTTTATACTTAGTTTTTTAAGCTTATTTTAATAATCTTTAATTATACTATCCTTTTATTTATTACTAGTATATAAATAAACTATAAATATCCTTATAAAATTACTTAATAAACTAAGTATAAGCTTAGTTAAAAATATTATAAACTATAGTAAGGGAAATCCTTAAAATATCTTTAAATATCCTTAAAAATTATAGTAAAGTTTATCTTATATCTTTTAATATGCTTTTTTAATTTAAAATAGTTAAAATTATAGTTAAGATATTCTATAGAAATCCTTAAATATTCTTTAAAGATTTTAACGGAATCCGCTTAATAGTTTTTATAGTATCTTTTATAGTTAAAAAACGTTATAAACTATAATTAAATAAGCTTTTAAGCCTTTATAAGTATATATTAAAAACCTTAGTAAGGTTTAATTAATAATATTTATTATATCTCTTTAAGCGAGCTTTTATAGTATATACTTTAAGCGTTTTTATTATAGGGTTTTATAAGGCTTTTTAAGAGTAAAGTAAGGAGTTTAAGCATAGCTATTTAGATTTTATAATATTATAATTAGCGGTATTTACTTTACTAGTTACTCCTTTATATTTAGTAGTATTTACTTTACTAAATATTAGTAGTTTTAGTACTTATAATTGTTAATAAAATAAGGTTTTTATTATATATTCCCCTTTTAAGGTCTTTGTTAACTTAAAAAAATAAACGTCTTTTTCCTTAAAATCACTTATAACCTTTACAAAGCTACTTAAATACTTAAAGAAATCTTACTTTAAAAAGAGTAACTTTAAGAATTATTTTAAGAAATTCTTAATCTTTTATTTTTATAGATAAATTTAAAAAAAAATTCTTATTTAGATTTCCTTTTACTTTAACTATTTAAGATAGTAAAGAAATCTTAGCTTAAAAAAGCTAATATTTCTATTTAAGGGTTTTATTAATTAAAATCCTAAACTTTTCCTAAACTATTCTTTAAGTGCTTTATATATTTTTAAATATTCTTTAAATTAAAGTAGTTCTTTTACTTTACTAAATAAAAGTAGTTTTAATTTTTTATCTTCTTAATAAGTATAGTCTTTCCTATATATTCGCTCTTTTTAACTCTTTTTAAATTTAGCTCTCTTATTACCTTAACCTTTTATAAAGTCGGCTTTAATTAAGAAATATAAAAAATAAAGTATATAAGTAAATTAATTAAAGGTTTTAACTTATAATTAACCTTTTTTATTTTCTTTATAACTTAAAAAATTCCTATCTTTTTATAATTTAAAGACTTATTAAGTTTATTAGTTTTAAGATTTATTATTAAAATATATACTTTATCGCCTTTAAATAAAAAAGGTTTTAAATACTATCTCTTATTATAATACTATAATATCTTTTTAGTAATATATTAAAACTTTATTTTTAAAAATCTATATAAGCTAATAAGTTACTTAAAGTTAAATATAGCTTTTTTAGCTATAACGTTTTTAAGTAAAAAAGGCTTATAGGCTTTAAGTATAAAGCTATAATTTGTAAATACTAAAGTATTTTTAATAATGTAAAAATAAAAAATGTTATATGCTAACTATACTATAAGTAATTTAAAAAGCTAATTATTTTATAAATAATTTATATAGCTTTTAAAATATTACTTTAGCGTTTAGTTTAATTATTTTAGTATTCTGTTTATAATAAGGTAAAAAGTAATAAATAATTTCTACTTTATACTTAAAGCTTATATTAAACTATATAAAAATTTTAAAATAAATTCTTAATTCTTATTTAAAATAATTAAACTTAAAAGTTCTTAATTAGCTATAATATATCTTATAAAAATATAAGATAACCTTTTTACGTTTATAGCTTTATAAATTAAAATAAAATAGATATATTTTATAAAGCGATTAACTATAATTAAAATAAAATTTTATTTTATATTAGTTATAAGATTTATAAACTTTAGTAATTTTATAATAAAGTTTAAAGCTATAAAGTCTTAATATCTTAAAGAAACTTTTAAAGGAATTAAGTTACTATAAAGCTTATATTATATAGCCTTACTTTTATTATATATCTTATATAACCTTATAACTCCTTAAAATTTCTTATAAAGATTATAGGTATTATAATAGTTTTTAATCTTATTATACGTTTTTATAATACCTTTATATCTATATAAATAATATAAATAAATATCTATTATAAATATTTTCTTAGTTTTTAAGGTAATAAATAGCTTATTATTATAAAACGCTATTTTTCCCTCTTACTTAAAATTCTTATATCTTTTTTTATTTAGGTTCTTATAAAACTTCTTAAGTAATTTCAAGACCTTATTATTTTTAAATAATAATAGTAATTTAAAGTTAAAGACGTTATATATACTATTTAATATATAATAAGATCTTACTACTTTAAAATTGCTTAAGAATTCTTATAAAAACCTAAATAAGAAAAGATATAAGAATCTTAAGTAAGAGGGAAAAATATCGTTTTATAATAATACGCTATTTCTTATTTAAAAGACTAAGAAAATAGTTATAATAAAAATTTATTTATATTATTTATATAAATATTAAAGTATTATAAAAACGTATAATAAGATTAAAAACTATTATAATACTTATAATCTTTATAACAAATTTTAAGGAGTTATAAAGTAATATAAGATATATAATAAAAGTAAGGCTATATAATATAAGCTTTATAGTAACTTAATTCCTTTTAAAGTTTCTTTAAGATATTAAGACTTTATAGCTTTAAACTTTATTATAAAATTACTAAAGTTTATAAATCTTATAACTAATATAAAATATAATTTTATTTTATTTATAGTTAATCGCTTTATAAAATATATCTATTTTATTTTAATTTATAAAGCTATAAACGTAAAAAGGTTATCTTATATTTTTATAAAATATATTATAGCTAATTAAGAACTTTAAAGTTTAATTATTTTAAAAAAGAATTAAGAATTTATTTTAAAATTTTTATATAGTTTAATATCAGCTTTAAGTACCCTTATAGTATAATAGTTATACGCTTAAGAAGCATGCTAGCTATAACGCCGGGGTTAGTTTAAATCCGGCTAAAGGCATAGCCTTTTTAGCTAAACTAGCAGACTATACTAACTTACTATAAAATTAGCTAATTAGCGCTTTTAAAAGCGCTTATAAATTTACTAGTAGCTTAGCCCCGCTATAAGTAAGCCCGCCCGGGCTTAGTCTTACCTAGACGTAATAATAACTCGCTAAGGGCGCGGCCCTTAGCCCCGGTCTAGTCCTAAACCGGGATAATAAAAACTTATACCGGATAACTAGCAATTCCGATATTAATAACGCGGCGTAGTGCCGATGCGATAACTCGGTAAGGGCCTTTTGGGACTTAGTAAACCCCGAAGCGCCCCCGGCTTAGCTAAAGGCCAGTAAAATCATATAGCCCGCTAAGCCTCGCGGCGGTATAAAACAAAGCGATAACCCGGAATACGCATTTCGGCGGATAATTAAATACCCCGTAGAAAATTTCTATCGACTAATAGCAACTAAGAGATACGTTAATTACTTACTACGAAGTCGTTATCGCTTCGTAACGGGCCCGTAGTAGTCTAAGCTAATTAACCGACTAACCCGTCTATAGCCGGCGCCCCCCCCTTCCTTTTATGTAGTTATAAGGGCTAATATAGTAAGACCCGGATCGAAAGAGTAGCGGAGGGTTTTTCCCTAAGCACTCCGGTTTCCCTCTATATAAAAAAACTAAGCGATAGCTTAGAAACCTATAGATAGGTCCTGAGCGTAAACTTAATAATAATAATAATATAAGCTTTAAGTATAAAGTATAAATTATTTATTACTTTTTACCTTATTATAAACGGAATAATAAAATAATTAAACTAAATACTAAAGTAATATTTTAAAAGCTATATAAATTATTAATAAAATAATTATCTTTTTAAATTACTTATAGTATAGTTAGTATATAATATTTCTTATTTTAACCTTATTAAAAATACTTTAGTATTTACAAATTATAGCTTTATACTTAAAGCTTATAAGCCTTTTTTACTTAAAAAGGTTATAGCTAAAAAAGCTATATTTAACTTTAAGTAATTTATTACCTTATATAGATTTTTAAAAATAAAGTTTAAATATATTACTAAAAAGATATTATAATATTATAATAAGAGATAGTATTTAAAACCTTTTTTATTTTAAAGCAATAAAGTATATCTTTTAATAAAGAATCTTAAGATTAATAAACTTAATAAGTCTTTAAATTTTAAGAAAATAGGACTTTTTAAAGTTATAAAGAAAATAGGAAAAGTTAATTATAAGTTAAAACTTTTAATTAGTTTACTTATATACCCTATTTTTATATATTTTTATTAAAGCTAACTTTAGAAAAAGCTTAAATAGTAAGAAAGCTAGACTTAAAAAAAGTTAAGGAGAGCGAAAATAAAGTAAAGACTATACTTATTAAGAAGATAGAAAATTAAGAATACTTTTATTTAATAAAGTAAAAGGATTATCTTAGTTTAAATAATACTTAAAAACTTATAAAGCACTTAAAAAGTGCTTTAAGAAAAGTTAAGAATTTTAATAGATAAACTCTTTAAAAAGAAGTATTAGCTTTTTTAAGCTAGGATTTCTTTACTATCTTAAATAGTAAATATAAAAGGAAATCTAAATAAGATTTTTCTTTAAAAAAGATTTATAAAGATAAAAAATAAGCATTTTCTTTAAAGACTTCTTAAGGTTACTTTCTTTAAAGTAAGATTTCTTAAAATATTTTAAGTAGTTTTTTAAAAGTTAAATTTAACCTAAAAGAATACGACGTTTATCTTTTTAAGTTTAAAAAGACTTTAAAAAGGGAATAGATAATAAAAACCCTATTTTATTAGTAATCCTAAGTATTAAAATATAAGAGAGTGATTTTACTACTTTAATAAATCAGCTATTTAATCCTTACCTGATTAGCTATGTATAGGGGGGTGTATAAATTATATAAAAACCTATATTAAATAGCCTAGCTTCGGCTCGTTATTTTCCAGGTCCTTACGTTTTTATACGACGTCTATAACGTTATGTACGGAACTAAGGAGGTTAGGGTAGCTAGATAAAACAAGGATCCGCTTAGACCTAAACCAACCTCAACTAACTTTAAACACGAATTGCCGCATAGGGAAGGGACATACAGCCACGGGGTAAAATGCTTTAAAATCAGCATTCTTCGGGCTTTAAGACTACCCGAAGGCCGGTCCGGATATGTCACTCCATTCCCTCACATTTGTCTATAAAAGGCGAATCTACCGCCACTAGATAGCTAGAGATTCAACAAGCACTTACGCACTTAATTCTTTATTAATCAATTCCAGCCAAATACCTACCTTATACAACATCGACTCCTCTATTACGTAACATCACGTGATCTCCTGATTTCCCCACAATTTCGCTGCTACTCTAACCTTTAATAGGTTATAAGCCCGGCTTAGCTTACTACGCCGGGAAATCGATCACTTCTCTAACTAGCTTTAGAAAATTCCGAGAAAAATACGACCCCTTTCCTTAATCATTCGTCTAACCTTTATTAAACATTAACGTTGATTGAACGACTAAATCTCTCAGAATTCGTACCTAAAGATATCTTAACCTCGATTACCTCCTCTAATCTCTTTCCTTTTCTAGAAATCCCCTTATCTACACAAAATTCTCTTAAAATACCCTCTTCTCCGCTAAGACCTCTTCTATCCTTAGGAATTTGCCTAGACTTTCTTTTACTAATTCCTACCGACTTCTTTTATCTTTCGACCCTTCTTAAGTTAAAAATTAACCTTTCTTTACCTACCTATTCTATCTTACTAAAGATATATAAAATAGTAAGCTAGAAAGAATACGAGTTTTCTAAGTTAAAGGGTAATTTAAATTATACCTTATAGACTACTAGAATGCGAGCAATTCTTATTAAAGAAAAGCTTATAGCTGCTTTAAAGCAAGCAAATTATATAAAGACGGAAGAGGCTCTTGCCTTAATTTTCCTACGCTTAGAAGACGGTCCCTTAATGTAGATTAAGCACGTAACTACTGCTAAAGATACTTAGGAAGAGCTATAAAAGCTATATAATCCCTCGAATTTTTCGTCGAATTATTTGCTTATAAAACAGCTTTTTAACTTAAGTCCTTCCGACTTATAGTTAGAAAAATACCTTTATAAGGTAAAAGAGGTCTATAAGGAATTAAAATCTCGAGAAATAGATATTCCGGAAGTGGTTTTTATAGCATAGATTTTAAATTCCCTTAGCGGGGAATTTAGAAGCTATATAACTAATATCACGTAGAGCCTTAAGCATAATTTTATAGCCTTCTCTCTCGAGACCCTTATAGCTAGTCTTTTAGACGAAGCTAGAAGGGTAGAGGATATAGAAGACTCTTCGGAGAAAGCTTTCTTACTACGAAAGAAGCCTTAGAAAAAGTAGGGGAATTCCTCGAATTCTTACTATAAAGAATGTAAAAAACCAGGCTATTTAGTAGCTAATTGCTTCCGGCTTTACCCTAAAAAAGCCCCTTTTTATTAAGTGCCTAAAGGAAAGAAAATAAACGATTCGAATAAAGTAACTAAGAAGAAACCTACCTCGAAAAAGCCTTCTTCTTCTTTTTCTTCTTTTAAAGAGGAAAAATCAAAGAAAAGAGTAGAAGAAGTAGAATTAAGCGAAGAGGGAGATAAGGTTTTAAATTTAACCGAAATAGACCTCGATATAAATCTTATCGACCTTTCTTAGTTATCCTCTCCTTTCTCTTAAGTCCTTACCCCTAGGGTAGCCTTAAATAACCCTCTAGAGGTAATTTTAACCTCTATAGATTCCCTTATAGCAATAACTAAAAATACTCTCCTAGGACCTCTAGAAGCCTTACTCCCTTAGATCCGAGAAATAGTATTAAAGGCAAAGAAAGGAGGATTTCTTAGATATAGTAAAAAGACTCTTGATTTTATATACGATACTAGTGCTACTAAGCATATAGTAATAAATAAGAATTATCTTATTAA
>JAPEBW010000763.1:0-39618 GCA_027405785.1 Ophiocordyceps robertsii
GCCACCCCTGTAGTGCAACGCTGCAAAAGGCCAGCCACCACTCTCAGCCATCGTCGTGGTCAGAAGCGACATGCACAAAGACGTGCACCACCCGCGGCACCGGCCCGACGCTCGCCACGACCATGGCCAGGCAGTCATCGTCGGCCCCCGTCACCACAAAGACGTGGCCGTCGACGCGCACCCTGCGCACCTCGACCTCGCCCGCCGAGAAGTGGTGCGGCGACACGTTGCTGAAGTCGCCTAGCCGCCGGGCCAGCAGCGTCCGCGTCTTGTGTCGCACCGCCGCCGCGCTGAGCTCGCACTCGTCGGCAAAGGTGGTCTGTCCGTGGCCCGCCCAGTCGACCGTCAGGATGATGCTCATCTTGACCGGCGCCGTGGCCATCGGAGCCGGCGGCACTCTTGACATCGGCATCGGCATCGGTGTTGACGCGTGGTGTGTCGTGGGTCGCGGGCCTGGTATCTTGAACATAGGCGGCGGCGGCGGCGGCGGCGGCGGCTGCAAAGGCCCCGGTACCTTGATTTTGCCGTTGCCTCTGCCCTTTTCGCCGACCCCCACCGTCTTCTCCATGCTCGGAAGTCTTGCCCCAGGCCACCCCGGGGACGGTATGACACTCGTGTGACCAAGGGGCGGTCGCGGGCTCGTCTTGTTGGCCCGAACCGGACGAAGCAGCAGACTCGTGTCCCATGGCCGCTGTACGGCGTCGTGATCCGCAGACTCGCGGGGCTTACTCGAGTCGAATCCGGGCAGCTTCTTGGCCCGCGCCTTGTACATGGCCTGCTTCCGGCCCAGCCACCTCGTGTAGAGGTCCACGACTCCGTCTCCGTCTCCCTCTCCTCCAGAGGATGCGGAGTCGGACTCTGAGCCCGATTCTGAGCTCGCCGTCAGCGTCGACGACGACATGAGGCTCCTCTCCGAGTCCGACCTCTCCGCCGACGACCCCCTACCTGGGCCCTTCTTCCCTGCCCGTCGCCGGCGCGCCGACACCCGCTCCGGCACGGCGCCGAGCCCGTTGGCCGCCACGTACCGGTCCACGGCCTGCGCCGACTTGCGGTGCAGCTCCTCAAAGGCCTCGTGCAGCGTCGGCGCCGCCCCGCTGAGCACGGCGGCGCGCCTCCCGCCGTCGTCGGTGCGCAGCGCGTGTACCTGCCACCTGTTGCCCGCGGCGTCGAGCTGTGACACGACGTCGACGTCGCCGCCCGTGAACGCATGGCAGTTACCTGCTTAGGTGGGGAGAGGAGAGAAAGCCAAGTTTCGGTGAGCAAGCGCACACAGGACGAGCCATAAGTGGTTGGAGACGAGGCAGAGGCAAGGGGAGGGGGCACAGGAAACAGCGAGGTGCCTACTCTGTATGAGAGCCTGGTAGATGATGCCGGCCGGGCTCGAAAAGGCCATCGTGGTCGGTTCAGCGGGCGAGGTCGGGGCGGGATGATACGAAAGCGTCATGAGCGGCAACGTGGTCGAGCCTGAGGGAGCGAGTCTCTGCGATGCCTCGTCTCCAGGGCACAGGGCACGCGCCGGCCCTTATTTATACATGGCCCGTCGTCGATGCTGCGTCGCCACGCAGCTTGCAGGCAGCCGATCCCCCGGTGAGAGGGAGGGTGGGGGACACATCTTGAGCAACACTCGCCTGCTCGCGCCTCATCCTCATCCTCCTCCCACTCACACGTCCCACATGCGCCTGCGGCCTCGTCCGACGACAACACCAGCAGAGTCCAAAAGCAAACACTCCCGCCCCTTCCCCCCCCCCCCCCTTTATGCACCACTCTGTCCCGCCTGCCCAATACATCATCAGTCGCAGGCCGGGCCAGAGGGCCTCTCTTCCGGTTCGAGACCCCTGCCTCGCTACCGCGTGTAGCTGGGCCAGGCTAGCTAATGAGCTGTGCGTATGTATGAATGCGTGAGTAGAGGGGACGCCGCATGGGCCCTGTGCGATACGACTGAGCCGGTTTGCGAGTCGTGCTTTCGTCCAGGCCTGCGGGAGTCAGTCGCTCTCACACCCCACGTCTGCAAGCCACCTGCACAACCTCTCGATCCGCCGCACGACAAGGCCAGCGCATACCCGACCCGAGCCGCCCCCTAGGTGCCAGCACGCCGTGGTCGGCGGGCGCGCGGAGGCGTTACCAGGGCAGGCCCTCGACTTGCTCGCGAGACAGGCACCGGGGGGGGGGGGGCTCCGTCACTGGCCCAGCGAGCTCGAGGCCGCGGCGCCTGTCCGCCTCCGCACGTCTTCGCCCTGACTGCTCAGCCCTGGTATTCACGCACCGGAGCCAGAGCCAGAGCAGAGCCAGAGCCAATGGCCGGGCTGCATGCGAGACGGCGCGCGTGCATCGGCCGGGCAGCGTGGGAGAGACCAGATAGAAGCATGAATCCTGGTCTTCGGCCCTCTTCAGTCCCTTCACTCTCGACCGTCCTTCGCTCGCAGTGCGAGGTGGCGTATCGACCAAAAGGGGGCCGCAGCAGCCTCGTTTTGCAAAAGCCGATTGGTTGCCAGCAGGCCAAGACCCTGGCGACAGCCTCACTTTCTCTTCGCCCTTTCCCCCTCCGCGACCCATTCCCGCTCTTCCGATTCGACGCCTCGCTCTGGGGGGCCTTCCCTGTCGCGAATCTCAGTCTCTGCCGGTAATGCTGAGTGCTCCATCTAGCTGCCGATCCGGTCGAGTGTGAGCTTTTTCCCGCTTCATTTCCACCTCACTGGACGAGAGGGCACATGTTATCTATCCCGTTCAGGGGAGGGGGCGTGATACAAGACTGGAAAATAATACAGACATGGAGTAACAGATGGAGTGACAGATGGAGTGACAGATGGAGTAACAGACAGGGGATGGGGAAACCCGCCACCTTGCTTCTGGCTCACCCCCCCCACCGGCCCCCCCCTGACTCTCTCTCCAACAGACTGGCCCCCATGCATCCTCACCACCCAGTGTCAGCGGTGCATCGTCTCTCTTTTAATCCTACACGTCTGCCTGTAGCCGTTCCAGCCGCGACGTCAGCGCCTCGACCAGGGCCGTCTCTCTCGACAAGAGTCCCTGCACTTGCTGAAGCTTGCTCCGTCGGATGTCCTGGGGAATCTTGATTTCCCCTGGCTTGTCCGCTTCGACTTCGCCAGGCTTGCTCAACGAGCCCGCCTCGTCCAGCAGCTCTGTCTGCAGACTCGTCACTTCCTTCAGCCGCTTCCACGGTTGCTTGGGCTGATGCCGAGCCCCAGTCGCCTCGCCACCCGCTGGACCGCGCAAGCTGGTCTCCAGTATCCTGACCTCCTCTACAAACGCGCGTTCCTTGGTGCTCAGGTCCCTCGTCGTGGCTCGGCCCACGAGCTTGCGTAAGCTGTCCATTCGCTGTGCCAGCTTGTCCTGCCGCTCCTTGGCCTCCGAGATCCTTCGATCGTACGTCGCATTGTCTGTCTCGTGGTCGGGCCGATTGGCTCCGCCAATCGTGTCCACCTTGCCCTTGACCTCGTTGGCCTTGCGAATCTGTTGCCGGAGCTCCGTCTGGAGCAGCTCGCACCGCCGAAAAAGCTCTGCCGCCGCCATTCCAAGTTTAAATGTCTCGTCGCTCAGCACCTTGTGGGCGTCCGTGAAGATCTGAAGCGTGAGCGGGCTGAGTTTCACTTCCTGGTTGACGGTTGTCTTGTGACGAGACGTCCGCAAACGTTCGAGAAGAGTTGGCAGTGCTGAACCCTGGTCAAACGCGTGCGGCGGGTAGAAGACGGGGCGAGGCTCGAAGAATTCCAGCGGCGCCATGCTGGCCTCGCGGTCCAGTGGCGAGTTCTCTTGCAGTAGCGGCTGGGTGTCCATGTCTGGAGCCTCAAACGTCAACGCCACCGGCTCGTAGGGCGTCGCAGAGAGCAAAAAGTAGCCAAGGTCGGGGTCGCGGATGGCCACGCCGGCAGCTAGGGGCACGGCTACGTCGGCTGTCGGCTGGGCGTAAATCCTGTCCCTCCCGGATTGCGAGTTGACCAACAGTCCGACCCTAAAGTCGGTGCCCGCCTCGTGGTCGCCGAGCAGCTCTCCCTCGAGACGAAAGATCCATGACGTGAGCGTCATGAATGTGATGGCAGCATGGTGCGTGACGAAGAAGTTGTACCGAGACGTGACGTCTGTGCTGAACAAGGGCCAGCTCTCTTCGCTGACCTCGACGGGGCTCATGGTGTCGATGGCTTGAAAGGCGAGGAGACTGGGCTCCGGCAGCACCAGTATCCGGCCCGGCCTTGACTTGCTCTTGGGCGGAAGCCACTGCGCTTCAACGCCATCGAGATCCAGGTATATCCGGACCTGACCACTCGTGGACAGCAGGCAGACGACGCCAAGTGACGACCCTTCCTGGTCGCCCTCTTCCAGGTCGAGCTCGTCCTCTTCTCCCATCATGAGATCGGCCGTCTCGGTTCTCTTGCCAATGACGAGGATGTCGGTAATCATGGTGTCCAGGTCATCGCTCGAGTCGGGATCCGAAACGAGATCAAAAGGGCCCTGGAGTCGCGGGACCGCGCCAGGCCGTGAAGGCCTCGCGTAAACCTCCAACAGAGACTCGCCAGGGAGCCCCTCAATAACCTGAGGCTCCTGCGAGTCCAACTCGCCCATCCACTGTAGTTGTTGCTGTGCCAAGAGTTTTTCGTTTTCGTCGACGTTGGGGTCATCCTCGATGCTGGCGACCGTCGTCACAATGGAGACGGACAAGGAAGGGATCAATGTCGGCGGCGGTGCCCAGCGCTGCGGCAGTAGAGGGCACAGGGCATACAGGTCTCCTTCTCGCATGGCGATCCAGAGAGTCATGGGATTCCAGCCTCCCGACCCCCTTGTCGCGAAGCCGGCCGCGGCGACCTCCATCTCAAACAAGTCCGGGGAAAATGCCTTGTTGGTGGCTGCGCTTGATGCAGTGAAGTCTTGATCTAGCGTCATGCCGTTGGCCAGTTTCTTGAGATCGACCGACGTGGTGGGCGAGTCGTAAGACCATCGATCGCTGGCGGACAGCTCCCAGACGCGAACTATGGCGTCTGCCGTGACAGTGACGATGCAAGAGCCATTGACTCCCAGCGGATGCCACAGGGCGGAGACGATGGGCGATCGAGACGTGACGTGGGTGGTAGGTCCCAGGGTGAATATTTTTGGGCGCATCGGGCCCGTGTCCTCGCTCGTCAGGTGCGACGAGTCCGGCAGGACGCATATATGGACGGTGTGCGCGGTGAGAATTGCGAGATGGTGCGAGTTGGGCGAGATGATGAGCTGGCGGATGTCGTCTGCCACGGGAGTCTTGAGCGTCTGCAAACCAGGTCAGCACCTCGGTCGGGCCATCCGATGGCGGCTGAACTGACACGAAATCCCGCGGCGTGTTCCGGCTTTCCATAGCACTCGACGGATTGTATCGAGTCCTCTCTCTTGATGCGGACGCCGGAACCAGACCGCCCCCGCGACTGCTTGGCGGCCCAGTCGTCCCTCATGTAAACCAAGTCGGCCCATCGAATCTCCTTGCCCACGGCAGCAAAGACCTCGGTGCCTCGCCGGGCAATGGTTCTCCGGGGCCCAGGGGCGGACTTCTTCTTGGAGGAGTAGGACGGCGAAAGGGCGCGCGATCGAACCGCCTCGGCCGAGGGCTCGAACAGCTGGTGGCCGGGGGTGTTGCCCGACAGCCAAGCTGCCGAGTAGTGCTTGACCTTGGGCATCGCGCGGCCGTGCTTGCGAGTTGGCGGGAGACACCAAATGGGCACTCCTCGTACAGCTTCTCGTGGTGTAGCGAGGGCGAGAGGCCGCGGCAAAGGTCCAGGAGTGAGAGGGTGTTTGAGTAAACGAGCTCAGTTGTGAAGAGAAAGTTGCGAGCAAGCATGGAGTGAAGTACCTAATCGGCGGTGCACGTGGCGGTTGTATGTACTCTACCCAAGGTGCCGCCTCACAGTGGCGTACTGTGGAAAATAGAGTATTACTATTTACACTCACACATATCTCTATTTGCACTCACGCCCCATTTTAGAGATACGTACCAACGCCAGCCCGCCCCGCCTATTTATACCGCCCGCGCATGGCAAGTACCCGTACCTTCTAAATGCCCGCGCCCACACACGCAGCCCACACACGCAGCCCACACGCAGCGCTCTCGGCCACAGCTTAATTCGCTTAAAAAACGTATCTTTAAAGCTCTCGTGAGATGCGCGCACAACGCGGTCCGTTAATTGATCCGGGCCCTGCCGGTGCCGCGGGCGAAGTTATAGGCGCGCGCGCCCTCAATGCCCTTATCGCCGCCCAATGCCCTTAACGCCGCCCGGCGGCACCGTTAGTGGCTATATCCCCACCGGTGCCACTAGGCGGCGATATAGGTGCGCCCTCAATGCCCTCAACGCCGCCTAATGCCCTCAACGCCGCCCGGCGGCACCGTTAGTGGCTATATCCCTACCGGTGCTACTAGGCGGCGATGTGGCTATATCACTACTAGTGCCGCCGGTGAAGCTATAAGCGCCCTTATTGCCCTTACCGCGTCCTCCTCTTAATCCCCTTCCCCTTATATTACCTTAGGCTAACGATCTCTTTTATAATACTACGAGAGACCTTAAGCTATAGCTAAGTTTATCGATCTTATTATAAGAGAGGTATCTTCGTATGCTTATATTAAGCCGCTTTAAGCTAGCTTAACTTAAATTAAGTAGCTTTCGCGGCGGTATAGCTAGCTATAATGCCCTTATTAATATATCTTAGTATTTAAGGGAGTTAAGTATAAGTAGCTTAGTATTATAAGGCCGGCCGCGTATAACTATAACGATATTAAGATTATAGATTTAAAGTAATAGCTCCTTAAGGTCTTAAGAGTTATTATTAGTAGTAAAATATATAGAAAAAGAGGGGGGGGGTTTACTAATAGCTTTTTAAGCTATTATTATATAAGAATATTATGCTTTTTAAGCGTTAGCCCGGCTTAAAGGTATTAAAAGATAATATATATATAAGGTAAGCTAAGCTATAATATAAAGCGCTTATTATAAGGCCGTAGTAGCTAAGGCTCTTAAGTTAATAAAGGTATTGCGGTAATAGTAAGTCGATATTATATAGTAAGGAGATTAATAGCTTAATAAGTAACTTTTATATTAAGGTCTTTAAGCTAAGATAACTACTTAAAGAACTACCGCCTTTATTAAATCTCTTACTAAGTAGCTATTTATATATAAGATATCTCTTTATTCTTAATTATTTAAATAAAGGTATCGTAAAGATATAAGAGGTTAGAGGTACTTATAAGTAAATAAGACTTTACGTTTTTATAAGCGGTCTTAACTAAGCTATTAACCCGTTACTTAAAGTTATAATAGCGGCTAATAAAGCAGCCCGCTTACTACTCCCGCTATAGTATATATTTATCGGAGATATAAGTTATAATATAGCCTTAGTATTAACCGAATTGCTAATTAAGCTACTACTATGCTTTATAGAAATCCGCTTTTATCTTTAAGTAAATAACGCGCTTTTAAGCTAGTCGTATTCCTTTACGGCTAAATTCGACTTCTTTATTATTTAGACTAAACGTAGCGGCGGCGGCGGCGGCGGCTCCTTATTTAGTAGCCTTATAAGTAAGGATAGCTTTAACCTTAAGAAGGACTTTTTTATTAATATTGTTTTTAAAACTATTAGGATTTACTAAGTCTTTTTAGCGTAATTAGATTCGGGCTTAAATATTACTATTAATATAATATATATAGAGTTATTATTATATAAAAGGGAAAATACGAAAAAAGGCGTTTTTAAAAGTAGCTTCTTTATTTATAATAACTATAAAGGGCTTTAGTGCCCTTACTTATATATAAAGGGCGTTAAGGGACTTATATAGCTACTAATATCCCTCTTCTTTCTTTATATTAATAAGGCTAAAAGCAAAGTTAGCTAAAGACTTTTAGTTAATAACTTTAATAACTTAAAAAAGGAAGAGCTTAAAGCGGTTAGTCTTATATATATTATTAAGGCTTAGAACTTTAAGGAAGCGTTTCTATATCTTTTAGCACTATAAGTAAGTTTATAATACGCCTTAAATCTTATTTTTATTATATAGGTTGAATTTAATATAATAAGGAAGGTCGCTTACTTAAAGATACTTAAAAAAGGCTTATATTGCTATCTTACCTTTAAGAGCTTTAAAACGAAGCTTTTAGCGATCGTTATAAATATTACGAAGCCGGAAAAAAGCTATAAAAGGCTTAGTATTACGAAAGATGCTTAATACCTTTTATACCGGTAAAGCTTTATATTTCGAGAGGTTCCGCTTAAGGTCTTACTATATAGTAGTTCGCCGGCAATAAATATTATATACTAAGGGATTAAGTAAAAGCTTATAGTTTTAGTAATCCTCTATAATATAAAAATCCTACTTTTACGCCTTAGTAGCCTTATTAGCAGCGGCGGCGGCGGAGCGTAAGGCTATTATAAGAAGGCGGAAAGGGCAGTTAAGCTTTTAAGTAAAAGGCTTATAAAGCTTAGTACTTAATAAAGCTTATTATAGCTTATAATTATAGATAAATATAACTTAAGTTATAAGGGCGATTCCGTTAATATCCCGCTTTTAAGAACTTAACCGCTTAATAATAGCAGCTTTATTCTTATAAAGGAAGCCTTATATAAAGCTATATGCCTTATTATAGGTTTCGAAGCTTAAAGAAGGCGGAAAGGGCGGGATCGTGGCTTAGGGGGCTTAAGGGCCTTCGGGGGCTTTATTTAAGTCGCCTTAAGGCGGCGCGGGGGCATCGAGAAGAGAGAGAAGAGGGTCTATCGCGGCGCTAAAGAGCTTTAAAAGCAGTGCGGGCGAGGGTCTTATATGTGTATGTGGGCGTGTGTGTGTGTGTGTGGGCGAGGGTCTTTAGTAAGAGCTTTAAAGGTGTAATATATGTGTATAGGCGGGCGAGGGCGGGCGAGGGCGAGGGCGAGGGCGTGTAGGCTACGTATGTAGGCGCAGGCATTTAAAAGGTACGGGTACTTACTATACGCGGGTGGTATAAATAGGCGGGGCGGGCTAGCGTTAGTACGTATCTTTAAAATAAGGCGTGAGTGTAAATAAAGATATGTATAAGTGTAAATAGTAATACTCGGAAAATATACTAAAATACTAGTCACCTTTGCTAAAAGTAGTAATAAGATATACTAACTTAATAATTAGCTAACTCGTTAATAAACTAATTATATAGTAGCGGTTAAGGGAGGGCCTTAAAGGACTATATTAAGGGCTTTAACGACGGAGCTTATTATTATAAACTAACGCTAAGACCTATTCGGGCCGGGCGTATTAATAGCCCTTAAAGTAATCTATTAAGAGAAGGACTAATTTAATAACTTAAGTAACTAGCTAATCCTCTCCGCATTTAGTGCGATAATCGCCGCTATAAAGGGTTCGCTAATAACTTAGAAATAAGCCCTTAAGCGGGATAACTACGAGACCCGCTAGCTACCCGCGATAAGGCGGGAAATTAATAAGTTAAAGTAAAAGGATACTTAAAGCCTTATATATAGACTACTAAAGGCTTAAGTCTTTAATAGGAAATAGGTCTATCTTAAAAAGCTAGTTTAAGGTAAGGAACCCCTTATAAAGGCCCGTTAAGTCGTTTAAGGAGACTAAGACTTAAAGGATAGGCCTATAAAGGAGCTTTATACGGCGGTAGTATACTAAGCCTCGTTAAAGCTATTTATAACGATTGTTATAGTTAAAGACTTAAAATAAGAACAATTTAACGTTATTTACGCTTATATATATATAGAAGCATAAAAGGAGGCTTTTATTATATAGCCCTATAGGCTTAAGGATAGCACGGGCTAGGTCTAGAGGCTTAATAAAGCTTTATATAGTTATAAAAGCTTACTTAAGTAGTAGTACGATTAAGTAAGCGTAAACTTAAAAGAATATAGCTTTAAGCGCCTTAAAATAAATAAGTATATCCTCCGCTATAAGGTAGGCGATATACTTACAATCGTTTATATAGATAATTTTATTATAGTAGCATTAATTAAGAAAGCTATTAAGGCCGCGGCCGATATCTTAACCGGGCTATATAAGACTAAGCAGCTTAGCAAGCCTTAAGAATTCCTAGGTATTTAATTTAAACGGGATAAGGCGGTAAGAACGATTTTTATATACTAAATAAGGTTTATTAAAAAGATCCTTAAGAAATCCGGTTAAGAGGTTATTAAAGCTATAAAGGCGCTATAGCTAGCGAGACTTAAGGTTCTTTATAATTAAAAGAGTTAGGAACTTATAATAAATACTATAAAGTAGCTTTACTAAACCGGTAGCCTTAATTACTTATTAATAAGCACTTAGCCGGATATTATATATACGGCGAATAAGCTCTTTAAGGCTAGTAATAACTTAACGTATAACTATATAACGATTATAAAGACGCTATAGCGTTATATTAAGGGCACCTTAAATTACGGGGTCGTAATAAAGGGGAAATACTTAATCGAGGACTTTAAGCTTTAGGTATATACGGATAACTTTTTTATTAACGACTAAAGTACTCGTTGCTTTATAGCGGGCTACGTTATATTCCTTAGCGATAGGCCTATCTTTTAAAAAAGTAAGAGGCAAACGATTATAGCGACTTTATTAACGAAGGCGAAGTTTATAAACCTTATACTTATAAGCATAGCGGCGATATAGTAATATTAGCTATTAATAAAGCTAGGCTAGCTATAGCTAAGTCTATTTATAATCTTTATAGATAGCTAAAACGCGAGGCTTATAATGCTAAATAAGAATAACCTAGCTAGGACTAAGTATATCGATATTTATTATAAATAGATTATTTACTATATCGATAAGGGCTTTTTTTAATTAGTATAAGTATAGATTAATAAGATAATCGCCGATAGCCCTATAAAGGGCCTCTTAAGAGAAAAACACGATTAATTTATTTAGTAGCTAAGAATAAAAAAGGCGGCTAAATAAAGCTTTAAAAGGCTCTATATATAAAAGGGGCGTTATATAAGCGGAATAGCTAGTTATAATTAGTTAAGATTAAAAAACACTAAAGTAAGTATAATATATAAGGGAGAGGCTATATTATAAAGCTTTAAATATATATATGCCTTATATATAGCTAAGGGGAGGTATTATAAATATTAAGAGTATATACGTTAAGGCCTTATACTTATTTTACTATAAGAGCCCTAGGCATAGCCTTAGCCCTTATTTATAAGGGTTAGCTATATATATATAAGGGCACCCCTTCGTATATATATTTCTTTTTAGCTAGCTAGATACGATTATTATCTTTTAAAGCTCCTTTTTTTATAGGTTATAGCCCTCGCGCGCTATAAAATTACTACCTTAACCTCTTTACCTTAATTACCTTAATTACCTTAATTACCTTAATTATCTTAATTATATTTAAACCTTTCTTTTAACCCGTAGGCCCTTAAAGACTAAGGTAAAGGCGCGGCAGGCCGAGATATTAAGGCTATCGCTACTTATATAATAATATAAATTAATAGCTTTAAGGGTGTGCCTTACGCGACGCACACGCCTAGGCTACATACGACTTTACAGCTATATAGCTAGCTATATTACCTATAGGAAAGCCGCTGCTATTACCGGCGGCTTAGTATAGTAAGATAGTCGCTGCTAGCAGACCCCGGGATAGTTACCTCTACTAAAAGTAAAGGCACCTCCTTTAAAGATAACTAGTATTTTAGTATATTTTCTACATATACTTTATGCACGCAACGCTATAGAGGTATAGAGTATAGTAAGCCCGTAAAAGTAACGACGGATCGCGGGTCTAAGGCCTTAATCCACAACGCCTTAAAAAAATCAATATAGACATGCCCCTCGGATAAAAAAGTAACTATACCCCGATTAGTAGCGTTTTTCGGTGTAAATTAAAGAATCCGAGCTCCTCTTTCTATAGCTATATATCTCCCCCTATTTACGATATACCGAGCTAGTAAGGGCCGCTTATATGCCTATAATAAGTAAAGATACTTAAGAAAAAGTCGAATTTTACCGTAAGCTGCCTTAAATAATTCTAAGCGGCGCGCCGCTTAAAATTATTTAAGGTAGCTTATATCGTTATTATTAAGGCGCTCGCGAGGCTTTTTAAGGCGCTTAAAAGTAGTATTATAATAGCTTCTTCGCTCCTTAGCAACTTTTATAGCCGCTTAATAATCGAAGATAACGCTAACGATAACCTAAAGTAAGCTATAGCTATATTAGCTTTAGCATAAACCTTTATAGCTAGTAGCTTTATTAATAAAGACTTTAAGGGTAAGGGTAAAAATAAGACTATTACTATATATTATAATAGTAATAATAGTAGCTTCTTTTAAGTCTCCTTATAGCTATTTTAAATATACTGCTAATAGCTCCTTATAGCACTAAACTTTATATTTAACGATCTTTTTTATATGCTAAAAGTAGTCTTTTTCCGCCTTTATAAATAGCTTTATATTAAAATTAATATCAAGGCTATAAAGTATTAAATAGTTAAGTAAAAGGTCTTAATATTCCTATAAATCTATATATATAACGAACCTTAAAGAAACATAGTATACTGCTTTTAAATAAGTTAATTATTAGTCTTAAGGGTATTTTATTAATTAATTAATCTAATAAGGCGTTTATATATTAAGTTCGTTTACTAGCTAAAGCCGGGATATATTTTTTTAATCGTAAAGTTTAATAAGAAGCTTATATAATTTAATAGCGCGATCGGCGCCTTTAATAGTATATATATTCTTACTTTTATCTTAAAGGCTTGTTAAAAGAGGTTTTAGTTAAGGAAGAATAATATCTTATAAAATATATTAATAGTAATCTCCTTTAATAGTCTCTTTACTTATATACTTACTAGCGCTAAGGGCTTTATTTATAACTTACTATTATTATATATTGCTTTTATAAAAAGCCTTACTTTACTTAAAGCTTATTTACTACGCCTTACGGCGTAAGGATAGGGGGATAGGGCGCGGACTAATTACCGCCGGTCGGGGCCGGTACTACGGACTAATTACCGCTAGTCGGGGCCGGTACTACAAACTAATTACCGCTAGTTAAGCTAGTATAACGGACTAATTACCGCACGTAAACGTATATAAGGGTTTTAAAATAGTAAAAAGCTTATCTATTTTTAAAGGCATAGTTAGCTACTTTATACTTAGTTTTTTAAGCTAATTTTAAGGATCTTTAACTATACTATCTATAGTGCGTAGAATAAACCGTAGATATCCTTATAAAATCGCTTAATAAACTAAGTATAAGCCCGGTTAAAAACACTATAAAGTATAGTTAAGGAAATCCCTTAAATATCCTTAAATATCCCTTAAAAATCGCGGTAAGGTTTATCCTATATCTTTTAAGGTGCTTTTATAGTTAAAAACGGGTTAAACTATAGTTAAGATATCCTACGGAAATCCTTAAAAATCCCTTAAAGATACTAGCAAAATCCGCTTAATAGTTTCTACGGTATCTCTTATAGTTAAAGATATTATAAACTATAGTTAGGTAGGCTCTTAACCTTTTATAGTTATATCCCGGAAACCTTAGCGGGGTCCGATTAGTAATATTCGTTATATCTCCTTAAGCGAGCCTTTATAGTATATACTTTAAGCGTTCCCGTTATAGGGTTTTATAAGGCTTTTTTAAGAGTAAAGTAAGGAGTCCGGGCATAGCTATTTAGATTTTATAATAACTCCCTTAAGTAAGAAAGAAAAGCTAATATCCTTATTAGTTTAAAGTTAGGATAAAGTAAAGGGGGTGCTAAGTAATAGCTTTATAGTAGCGTCTTTACGCTATATTAATAGTATATTATCTTTATCCTTTTAATAGTTTTTTCGGCCTATCCGGCCGATAGTAGCGAAGTAGCTTAAGATAGTTAGTAGGCGGCTTTATTATAAATCCTTACTTTATATTTAGTTATATAGCTTTATCCTTATTAAGGCAATTAGTGCGTTTAGCTAAAACTTATAGTAAAGTTTTTCCGACTCTCTTTTTAAGCGTATATTTAAGCCCTTACTAAGCAGTAAGGAGTCTCTACGCTAAGGAATGCTTATATTCCCCGGCGGGATATATTATAAAAGACTAGCTTTATTTAAGCCTTATCTTATATTATTATCCTACTTACCTTTCTTACGCCGTTTTTAATCCTTTACTAAGTTTCCTATTTTACTTACTAGCTTTATAGGCCGCCTATAAGCGAGATATTATATCCTACTTATTGCCGCTATTATAGTTATCCCCCGCTCTTTATCGCTAGGCTTTTTAACTTATTATCCTTTTTACGCGGCGCTACTACCTACGCCTTTCCGCCGATTAACGCGCGTCTAGCTACTAAGAAGGTATTAAGGTAAAGGTATGCTATCCCGCTAATATTAATAGGTATAGTAAGTACCGGGGTATTAAACGTTTATATTCCCGCTTAAAAGCGGGTAATAAGGTCCTCGATAGCCTTAGTACTTAACTCCTTACTCTTAAGGTTCTAAACGTACTTAATAGTCTTAAAGAACCTCTATATAAAGGGGGCCTTAAGGGCGAGAATATAGAGCGTATAGTCGGTACGGCCGATAAAGCGGATATCGAAGCTTAAGAACTTTATTACTTAGGTTAAAGTTAAGTCGCGTTTAAACTCTTCGCGGGCTTATAAGTAGAACTTAGCGTAGTTTATAGCTAGGCGGAAAATCCTAATTATTATAATCTCGTCGCTAAAGTATAGGCCTATAAAGCTAGGTCTATTAAGGATTATATTAGTTATTACTAGCAGCTTTTATAAGATTAAGCAGCGGAATATATTATAAAGCTAATTATCGCTATCTTCTTTAGTTAAGGAGGGATAGCAGATAAACTATAATAAGGCGCTTATACGCCTTTATATAGCTAGGCTAAGTATAGCGGCGGGCGGGAAGAGCGTTCGCTAAGCGGGACTAAACGGGTCCTTAAGGCTTATAGCGGCTATAAGCTAAGAAGGGGATTTTATAATACGGGCTAGACCGCGTATAAAGCGAGATAAGGTTTTAGCTATAATTACTTAAGACGCCGCTATAAACCTAGCTATAAACTAGTTAAGCTAGGCTATAAATATATAGTTAAGGATAGCGCGAACGTTATTTTAGTCGTTTAGCTAAATCGGGTTTCCGCTAGCTATAGCGGCTACTATAAATCTTAAGACTATAGCGAGGTTAGCTAACCTTAAGGCATTAAGTATCGGTTAGTTATTCCGCTAATAAAGATTTCCGGCTATATATTAAAAAATATATAAGCGGCGGGGGCTTTTAAATAATAAGAGCTAAGCGGGAGGTATAGCTAAGTTACCGCGAAACCGGCCGTCTAGACCTCGTTATAGTATAAAGCTAAGAGGTAAGTTATCTAAGTTAAGTGTTTAAAGAGGGTAATATAGGCCGTCTTTTACGGTACCGTAGTTTAAGTCGAATCTATCGGCTTAAGCGCGGCTATAAAAGGCGGCGTAGGTTTATACGGAAGCTTAAACCTAAAGGTTTTAACTCTCGCTAAGGGACTTAAAGCTATAGAGGATAGCCGCCTCGTTTTTATAAAGCTTAAGAGCTTATTTATATCCTTTATATTAAAAGCATAGGGGCTTATAAGAAAGCGGGCTAAAGAAGTAGTTATAAAATAGCTAATCTTAGCTATAAGAGACGTTAAACAATAAAGGGACTTAAAATAAGAGTATAAGGATTATAAGCTTAAGGTAAAGAAGGTTATACGTATAGGAGTAAGCGAGGTGCGGCGGGCTATAGCCGGCGGTAAAGGGAAATATAGTTATAAAAAGAAAAAAGGAAAGGAGAAAGGGTAGGCAGCGGAGAGAATTTAAATAAGTATGCTATAAAGCTAAAAAGGGCTTTATTACTTAAGGTAAACGGCAGTATATTATTATTAAAATAACTAATTACTTTAAGTATAGTAAGTTATAGTTTTTTATAACTTATAGTAGCTTTTAAGTCTTATACTTAAGCTTAACTACTTAATTTTCTTAGTTAAAAAGTTTTATATTAAGTTATAAAGGCCGCGCATTATACTTTCGTCCGAACTACTTAAGTAGCTAACTTCTTTTATGCTTTTTTAAAGGCTTTTATAATCTTTAGCGAGAAGATTGCTTTTTCGTTTACTTATAAGTTATAGCTACTTAGCTAGCCTTTTTAAGCTATAAAGAACTCCTTCCTTAGCTTTCCGCTACCTTTTTTTATTATATAGCTTTATAGGATTCGTTTTACTTCTTACTCGTTTAAGTAAAGTATCCCTTTATCTTAAACTAGTCTTAAGCGTATAGCTAGCTCGTCCGCTAAGCGTAGTTATACTATTAAAACGACCGGATAAATATTAAGGGACCTTTTTATATCTAGCCGGTATATAAGCTATCTTACTTTAGCAGTAACTTTAAACGGCTTAGTACGTCTTTCTTAAAGCTTCGCTAGTTTACTATCTGCAATATAGTAGCCTTTACTAAGCTATAGCTAAACTTAATCGCTAGGCTTAAATTTTAATAAGCGGTATTTCTTATCGTATCTATCCTTTATAGCGGCTTAAGTATAAGCGATAGCTAACCTAGCTTCTTCTTATAAGACCTTTTAGTTTCGTAAGTATAAGTAGTTACTAAGGAACTAAAGGCCGTTATTTATTCTTATCCTTATAATAAGCTTACTAAAAGCTATATAAATTACTAAGGAGAAGGAATTATTAAGGCTAAACTAAAAGGCGACTAGCATATTAGTTTAGCGTAAGTCCGGGAAATTAGTAGTAAAGAATCGTAGCGCGATTTTTATAGTTTAGTTTCGCCTTTTTAATAGGCCGTTAGTTTAAGGGTATTAAGCGGTAAATATAAGAAGCTTCGATCTAAAGGCTTACTATAAGGTCCGCTAAAATACTAAGGTAAACTTTACGTCTTAGTTAAAGATTATCCCCTTTAAAATCCCTTAATTAGCGCAAAGTAGTTTAGTATATAACGCTTATACTTAGTCTTCCGCTATAAACTAGTCGTTGCTTAGGATAAGGAGATATATTTTTAAGAATTTATTAGTTATAGTTAATAAGGTATTAAAGAAGTTCCTTATAGGATCTTTTTATAGGGATTATGTAGCTTAAACTACTAAAAGCCTAGTAATAAAGTCTATCGCTATTATATAGTATAAAACCGGCGGGCTTTAAATCGGAATAAGCTACCTTAGCGTCTTGCCTTAGTTAGTTTAGTTATAATAATAAGTATCGTAGCTATCTACGACCTTATCTATATATCTACTAAGCTATAAGATTAAGAAGCTTTTAAATAGGTCTTACTATATATAGGTATAGCTAGTATAAAAGTATTTAGTATAAGCGTTTTCGACGATCTCCTTAGCGTAGGTCTCGGGGATATATAGTTTCCTATATCCGTTATTCTTTATAAAGTATAGCAACCCCTATAACCGGAGGAATAAGAGTCCGGGGACTTTATCCTTATCGCTAAGCTACGCTATAATTTTTACTTACTATATATCTTCCGTATATCCGTTAATTATTTTTTAGCGGAGCGGCAATTCGATTAATACTTCCGCGTAAAGGAATACGTAGTCCGTTATCTTATCTTCTTAAATATATTTTAATTCCCTTTCTTAGTTTAAGGATACCGGCCTATTATCTTAGTGCGGTAGACGTAAAAGCAAGTTTAGCACGATATTTTCGACGCTTAAGATATAGTATACTTTAAGTAAGAATTAGCTTAAGTATTAAGACGTAAGGACTAGCTTATCGTTAGATTTTATACTAGTAGAAAATAAGGATTTTTAGTATACGATTCCGTAGGTGCTTATATAGTTAGTAAAGACAATTACTTATAGCGTTTTTACGGATAGTACTATAGTGCGTAGCTTATATCCTGCCTATACTAAACCGGCTACTTTAAGTTCTATAGGCTAATATTAAAGTTCTTTGCTTTAAAGGGCGCGGCTTAAGTAAATAATAAGCTAGACCTTAGTCTAGGCTAGTAGCCTCTTTTTATCTTATTCTATACCTTCTTTTAAGTAAAAAGCTATAACCGCTACTCCGTATTCTTAAGATATATCGATTTAAATAAATAGTTATTAAGCGGGGTCGAAGTAGTAAATCGTTTAAAGCTTAGTAAGTTTCTTAGTTAAAATCGCGAAGGCCTTTTTTTTTAAAGTAGGCTAAAAAGCGGCTTTCGCGGCGTATTAAGCCCGTTCTTAGCCCCTTAAAAGGACTCCTTCTTCCTATCTTACTTAAAGCAGCTCCGTCTTTCGTTTTTATAGGACGTCGACTTGCTTAGCGAAATATAAAACCGTATAGCGTAGCTACTTAGTAAGGCTAATCTATTTCTTAAGCTATTTAAAGTTCTTTAAGAACGCGATATCCTTTAAGGCTCGCACGCGTTTATCTATATTTATTAAGCTAATAGCGTTTACCTTAAATCTAAAGAGCTATATAAATAAGTATGCTAAAAAAGACTTTAGTCCGGATAAAGTAATATTATAGTTATAGAAAGCGCGGAATATAGCTTTTAAATATTAAAAGTGTTCTTTAGCTATATCGGAGTAGATAATAATATCGTCGATATAGGCCGCCGCGTATTCTTAGTATTTATAAAGGACGTTATTAATAAACCTTTAAACGTATACTAAGAAGTTCTTAAAGCCTATAAGTATTACTAATAATCTTTTTAGCTTACGATAGCTTATAACTATAAACCTTTTTTAGTAGTCTTAGTAAACTAAGAACTAATAAAAAAACGATCGTGCGTTTACCGTATTAATAAACTTCTTTCCTTAAAAGCGTTTAATTATATCGCTTTAAAGGGGCATTAAGTAAGCGTTTAAGGTAGTAATAGCGTTAATCCCTTATAAGTCTATAACTACTTATCCTTTCTCCTTTTTATTTACCGTTTTTTATACTATAAATACTAGCGCTACGAATAAGGTTAGCCCGTAAACTCGTTTTAATTAGCCTTATATAGTTAGCTAGCCGAATATCGTATTTACTACCTTCTTATCTTTATCGCTTAATAGGTATAATCTTAATATAACTTATTAATATTACTATCCTTTTACTAAAAGAATATATATATATTTAGATTTATCTATATATACTACTCCCTTATCCTTTTAAAGGCGGGGAAACGATTAAAGGATATCTAAGACTTTTAATACGTATTTTAAGTCTTTAGTATAGATCTAAACGCCCTTATTAGTAGTAAGTTCGGGTAGGTCTTTAGTTCGGCCGATTTTAAGTTTATAGTTTATAGTAAGATCCTTTTATAAGAAGTCCTTAGCGGGGTTTATTTTATTTAGATTTTCCGTAAAGGCTTCCGCTAAGGGAGTAGTAGCGTCGACCTTCTTATATAGCTAAAACTACTTATTAAGGTCCGTAATTATCCTTACCTTTTAGCCTTAGCGGAGTACTAATAGTTCCTTAAAATAGTTTATCGCTATAAAGCTCTTATAATCTTATATTATTATCTAGGCGAGCTTAAGGTTATTAAGGAAAAATATTATATTACGCCCCGATAGCGGCGCCTAAACTTATATAAGTAAGGCGTAGCTAGAACTAGCTAAAATCGTTATAGTAACTAAGTAAATTACTTGTTTATATATCGCTAGTCTTAGCCGGACTATCTTAACTTTAGCTTTAATTCTTTTATAAGCCCCGATTTATAAGACTAATATAAAGTTAATAAGGTCCTTTTAGTAAGGAATTAAAAAGTCTTAGCTAAGCAATATATTAGCCGCTAAGCGTTTTATTATTTAAGCGCCGATTCTTACTTTTACGACCGCGAGGCTACCGTTTAGCTTTCTTAGTATATAAGTAGTAAATTCCGCTTATTTAATAGTAGCTATCTTTCTTACTCCTTAAATAAAAATTCGTTAAGAGGAGTTTATAATTATATCTTAAAAGGTCTTTATTAAGTCGGCTTAAATAAGGCTTTAGTCTACCTTAGTATTTATATAGGCGTTAATGCTTATTTTAAGCCCTTTTTTTCTATAAACTAATAAGCGTGCGTAGGTAAATTATAATAGCCTATTAAGGTTTAATAGCTAAACGTTAAGGGAAGCCTTAACTATCTAAACGTTTTATAGCTTTTAAATAACTACTTATTATACTAAGCTACGTCTTTATATAGTAACGTCTTAGTTAAGGTTAAGGGGGTATTTATCTTTAACGTATTAATAAAGCTTATTCTTTAAAGGGAATACTTCGCCGCAAAACCCGTATACTTTATCGGCCTCTTATACTAAGTCTACTATAGTATAGATTGCGGTTTCCTTTAAGCTTTCGTCGGTATCTAACTAAGCTTTTTCTATATCGTACTTTTTATCCTTTAAATAGTTATTAGTCTTTACTATAGTTCCTTCCTTAATCGCGGGGTATACTTATTTTAGCTTTAGTATTAGCAAGCGTATAGTCTTAAAGGTCCTTTCTTTTTTCGGCCGGAGGACCTTAACTTATATTCCTTGCTATTTAAGCGGGTTTCTTCCTTAACTTAGTAAGCGCTATAAAGCCTAAAGTATATCCGCCTTTACTAAGCGGTTTAAAAACGTAACCCTTAGTCTTAATAAGCTTTTAATAAATAGCTAAGGCGTTTTAAACTATCCTTTAAGTATATACGGGGTATAGCTAGTCGGCCCTCGCCTTTTTATAGGTTAAACTTATTTTTTTCGCGCTAGTAAGTACTTTTAAAATCCTTAAGTATATTTAACTTATAGCTAAGGAAGAATTTTCTTATATTCGTTAATCTATCTATTAATATCCTCGTTCTTTATTAAAAGTTATAAGGATTTTTATAAGTAAATATCTAGCTTTTAGTAGATTATTATAATTAAGTATTTTAGCTAGTAAAGCGCGGCCTTAGCTTTATATTATAAGCGCGATATTTAAGACTTAAAGTTAGATCTTATTATTATATCTTTAATAGTAAAATACTTTTTATTAAGTGCTTATATCGCTATATTTAAGCGGATTCTAAACTATTTTTATAAGGCGGATATCTATTAGCTTAGTTTAATACTAAGCTTACTAAGTTCTTCTTATTATAGTTTTAAAAGGTCCTTAAAATACTATTCCGCTATACTTCCTTAAAGGAAGGAGGGTAGTTAAATAGCTAATTCGTCTATATAGGCCTCGCCTTTACTAGCGTTTTAGCGGATAAAGTCGATAAAACGGTTAACTCCTTAAAACGTATTAGCCTTATCGTTTTCTTAAACTTTATTAAAAGATACTTTTAAAGGTCTTAATAGGTTAAATCTCCTTATATCCTTAGCTTATAATTAAGGTTTTTCCTAAGGCTTAGTAAGTAAGTCTTTTTTTCTTAGTGCTTAAAAAAAACTAAGGAATTATTCGTTCGATATTACTACTATTCTTACTAAAGGGCTTAAGGCTATACTTAGTCTTAGTATCTACGCGCTTAGTATAAATAAGTTTAGCCCGCTAAAGGTATTACTTACTATATCCTTATCGCTTATTATTAAGGTCTTAGTCTTAATACTCTTATTAAGCGCTTAACCTTCTGTTTTATACGCGTCCCGGAATCCGGTGCGCCGTAAGGCCCTTAATATAAGAGGCTCGTTTTTATTAATTAAAAGTCCCGAAAATGCCTTAATTAGCGCGGCTATAACGGATAAGGCTAAACGGTAATACTAAACTAAGAAACTACTAAGTATCCTTTAAGGCGGATTTCCGGTTAAGGCCTTTAAGCTAAACTTAATTAGTAATATGCGGTAAAAATATCCGCTAAGCTTATTATCTTAAGGAAAAAGTAACTTTATTATAAGCTTAATCCGAAGGGTATTTAGTAAGCGGGGAGCCGGATAGTTTTAAGGTTAGCTTATCTTTACTTCTTTTATTTAAAGGATAATCGATTTATTTAAGTAATACTAAATTTAATTTACTTAGTTATATAGAATTTATCGTTTTATAGTTTATCCTTTATTAGTATTTTAAAAGCGGATTACCTCTTAAAGGGTAGTAGTCTTAGCTTAGCTAAGTAGGACTTATTTTACGTCCTATCTAGCTCCGTAAGCTATTATAGTATAGTACCTTAAAAAGGGGTAAAGGAGATTATTAAACCGGTATACTTAGTAGGCCGCGGCCTTTTCCGCTCTTATAACTTACTTATCTTAAAGTTTTATTATAAGCATATTAAAGAAAAGGTGCTTATTTTTAAGGTTAGACTTAAAGGCTAATAAGAGCTTTTTATTAAAGAAAATATCGTTTAGTATCTAACTTCTTATAGAATAAGTACTTAATCGTGCGATATAGTCGCTTTTAGCTTAGTAGATATTTAAGGGATTTCCGTTTAAATAAGTAGGAATTACTACTATTTACTATACTTTATAGCGTAAGGATAAGGGGATAAGGCGCGGACTAATTACTATTAGTTAAAGCTAGTACTATAAACTAATTACCGCTAGTTAAGGCTAGTACTATAAACTAATTACTACCGGTTAAGCTAATATAATAGACTAATTACTATATATAAACGTATATAAGGGTTTTAAAATAGTAAAAAGCTTATTTATTCTTAAAGGTATAGCTAGCTACTTTATACTTAGTTCTTTAAGCTAATTTTAAGGATCTTTAACTATACTATCTATAGTACGTAAAATAAACTATAGATATCTTTATAGAATCGTTTAATAAACTAAGTATAAGCTTAGTTAGAAATACTATAAACTATAATTAGGGAAATCCCTTAAATATCCTTAAATATCCTTTAAAAATCGCGGTAAGGTTTATCCTATATTTTCTAAAGTGCTTTTATAGTTAAAAATAGGTCGAACTATAATTAAGATATCCCGCGGAAATCCTTAAAAATCCCTTAAAGATACTAGCGGAATCCGCTTAATAGTTTTTATAGTATCTCTTATAGTTAAAGACGTCGTAAACTATAGTTAGGTAGGCTTTTAACCCTCCGTAGTTATATCTTAGAAACCTTAGCGGGGTCTAACCGGTAATATTTATTATATCTCCTTAGGCGAGCCTTTATAGTGCGTGCTTTAAGCATTCCCGTCGCGGGGTTTTATAAGGCTTCCTTAAGAGTAAAGTAAGGAGTCCGGGCGTGGCCGTTTAGATTCTATAATATTGTTTCTTCCTTAGCGATATAGGCTTCGGCTTAAAGCGCGGCGTTATTATACTATATAGTAATATATAATATTATCTTACTAATTAAGGTAAAGTAAGTAAGAAGCTAGAGAATTTTTATAAGATCTTTAATCTATAGTATATATAGCTTTATATAATAATAAAGTAAGTATTTAGTTATTATAAGCGGAAATAAAAAGTTATTTAATATAGCGTACTTAAATATAGCTTTATTAACTAAGTTAAGCTTATATATATAGTAACGGGGCTCTTTAACTTCGTTTAAATAGATAAAAAAGATTATACGAAGGGAAAGAGGGAAAAAGAGGCTTACTTAATAAATTAAGAGTATAAAGCTCTTAATAAAGCTTATATATAAGCTAAATTTATTATTAAAGGCCGTATAAGGACTAAAATACGTAAGTTAATCGCTAGCTAGTTATAAGAGACTTACTAGTCTATTTTTACTTAGCGAGAGTATAAGAAGGATATAAAAAGCAAAGAATATAATAAAGATAATAAAGGCGATAAAGGTAATAAAGAAAATAAAGATAAGAGCCTTAAGCTAGCTTAAGGAGGTATTAATATAGCTATAAAGTAGTAGCCTTAGTTATTAAGTAAAACCTATAGCTTAATTATAGCCTTAATACTACGAAAATAACTACTTACCTATATTATACGAATTTACTATAATTATCTTCTTAATCTACGCTTACTTAGCCTTACTTATACCTAGCGAATTTTATATAAAGGGATTTATAAGGTCTTGCTTTAACTAAGCTATAACTCTTATTACTAGCTATATACTATATATTATAGTAAGCTATATATAGTCTTAAATAGCCTTTTTAAGATTCTTTATACTTTATACCTTTAAGGAGATTATATATTACTTAGCTTAAGCACCTTAAGCTATAAGGTTAATAAGAAGACTAATAATTTCCTCTATTTATTACCGCTACCGCTTTTTCCCTCTTTTTAAACCCCTTAGCCCTTAATTTAGCGTTAATCTACTTAGCGTTAATAAGAGCCTTAATCTTTAAGGAGTTGCTAATAGCGGCGTTAACGAGCTTTTAAAATATATATTATTAGCGAGCTATTAAGGCTATAAGCGTAAGCGTAGTGTTTCCTTATAAAAAAGATCGTTAGTATCCTTATTAACCGCCTTATTAAGTGCTTAAGACTCCTCTTCCTTATTAGTTAATAAGAATTCTTATTATTATTGCTAACGCTAGCTACTAGCCTTAATAGATACCTTATTAAAGCTAATATTATCGTTAGCCTTAAAAATTATATAGCTAGCTAGTTAATCGCTAGCGAATATTTTAGCCTACGTATTAAAAGTAATACTATTACTAACTAAAAGGCCTTACTTAATAACTTAAGTTGCGAGATTAAGGAACTTCGCTACTAACGTCTCCTCGTTAGCCTTACTTATTATAAGCCTCTTATTATTAAGGTTATATATAGTACTTAACGGTTTCTTTACCTCGCGGAATACCCTTTAAAAAAGAAGTAGCTAATAATACTTATTATTAAGCATCTTAAAGCTTTAGCGGCGGTAAGGAAATTTATCCTTAAGCTTCGAAATAAACGACTTAAATATAAGCTTTATAAAGACCGCTTTATAAATATTAAGGAGCCTATCGCGGCGGGCTTTAAGCAATAGCTTAAGGAACCTTAAGGTCTATAGCTTGTTTTAATGCTAATAACTTAGCTAACTTATTAAAAGAAGTATCTTTTTAAGTAGTCGCGATAGCTTTATTATATAAAGGCGCGAATTTAAGCACGATCGTACGAAAAAATATATAGCAAAGCCTTAAGCGGTAAGATATATAGCTAATAAGGATATAAGATAGTATAAGAGCAGCCCCGCACTAAATTTAAGTAAAGCATATCTCTTATTATATCTACCTTATTTTTTTTAAGACGTTATAGATTAAGGCCTAAGACTATAATAAAAAGTATTACTATTTATATATACGTACTTTATATATTACTATTTATATATAAGCCCGCAAACATTTACCCCTTAGTATAAAACATTTACCTACCTTTTAGCTAATAAGCACGCTATTAAGCATAAAAGAACCTAGCTACTAAAGTTTAGTATATATAGCCTTAAGGTTATATATTTATTATAAGCTATACTATAAAAAAAGCTATAGTTATACTATAGTAAATAACTTAAAGTAAGGCCGATATATAGCTAAAGTTATATAAGACTTTACCTAAACTTAGCTTAAGTTCGACCCGAACTTAACTTAAATACGGGCTACTTAAGCGACCTTTATAAAGTACGAAGCTATATAGCCTAAATAAAGATTTCCCCCTTCCCTCTTTAGCTTTAAATAAATAATTATTTAGCTATATACTACTAAACTAAGTATATATAGGCCCTTAATATATTTAAAGCTCTTTTTAAACGAGGTTATATAACTTAAGAAAAGACTTACTAACTATAATATAGCGCGAGTAAGAAGCTTACTTAGCGTAAAAGGGCTATGCTTAAGGGGCTTAAAAGGGAGGGCTAGGAGAGGCCGATATTTAAACGAGGGTTAAATAAGCAATCCTCTTGCTATAAGTAAAGGCTATTAAAATAAGCTATTAAGTTTAAGTAAGCTAGTAATAAATTTAATAGCTAATAAGCTAGTTCGGGGCCTTAATATAAAAGCTAAAGGAGATAGTAAGAACGTATATATAAGGAGAGGCCGGCTTATTAATTAATAGCTTAATACTACCTTATAATATAATAGCGGGGGCTATAATGCTTATAATAAAAAAGGAAGCAACGAAAAAGAAAGACTAACGGAAGCTACTCTTAGCGCTAAGAAAATTTAATAGCTAGCGGTATTACTTTACGCCTTAAGCACGATATATATAAGAAAAGTATAAAATCGATTAAGACTTCTTCTTATGCTTAAAGGAGGGTTTTTACTTAATTTATAACTACTTAAATACGGGGCTATAGTAAACTATAGTAACTTACTATAGCACTAGCGCGGATTAAGGTTACGATTAATAAGAATTCCTTAAGTACCTTAATTTAATTTACCTTATAATTAATATTTAATCGTAAGCGGCGGCGGCTATCCGTATAATTAAATAAGGAGAGAACTAAATATTCGTAGTGTTCCTCCTTAAGTTTAAGTAAAGGCTCTTTAAGGCGGGAGGGGGGTTATAGCTATATAATATATAAATCGTGTTCTTAAAAGGCGCTTTAAGCCTTTACTTTAAGGAGGCACTTATAATAGTTAACCTTTTAACCTTAAGCTTCTTAGTATATACTAATTAAGTAGCGTAGATCGCGGTAAAGCTAAAAAAAGTTTAATAAACTAAGTAGCCGTTTTAAAGCTAGAAAAAGGTAATAAGGAGGGCGACTTAAGACCGAAAAGACTTAAAAAGCGATATCTTAATAAGTAAAATTAACGCTATAACTTAGCTAGGAAAAGGGTAAAGCTAGCTTAATATATAAAAGTATTTCGCTTATAAGGAAATAAAGTATATCGCCCGCTTTTATAAAAAGAAGAAAGAAAGAACTTAATAAGTAGCTATAGCTATAACTAAGGAGGTAATTAAAGTAAATTCCGATTAAGGAAAAGAGGAACCTTAATATAAAGTTAAGCGCTAAGGGAAAAAGAGAAATAGTAAATAGCTTAAAAGTTAATAAAGAAGCACTTTATACTAAACTTAGTACTGCTTAAAGTTAGTATTAATAAAAAAAAGGGGCTTAATATACTTATAAATATAGGCTATAACTACTATACTATAGTAAGTAAGGGGGTAGCGATAAAGCTATAAATACTCTTTACGGATAAGATAAGGAGGCTACTATAGCTTTTCTTAAAAGACGTATTAATTATTTAAATAAAAGGGATTATAGCGTTTAAGATAAAGATTAACGGGCACTTAAAATAGATATTCGCTTATATAGTACTAAAGTTAAGCTACGATATATTCTTAAAGAGACTATAGATAAAGAAGAATAAGGTAGTTTATAATATTAAGGGGGATTAAATTTAGCATAGAAAAAAAGGATTTAAATCGGCCTTTAAGGATTAAAAAAAGCCGCGAAGATTATAAATATTTAAAAAGCGAAGCTAGTAAGCGCCTTTATTTTCGCGGCGGAGTGCTAATAAAAAAGGGCTTAAAGGGATAACTAAGGGCGATAATAAGCGCTTAATATAAGGGTAGTTACGATAAAAGATATAAAGAGGGCCTTTTAGCTAAAGACGCCGGTTAACTTAGTAAACTATATCCTAGCTTAAGTACTATAAGCTTATTTAAACCTTTTTATACTTATAAAGGCACTTAAGTAACCCTTATTTTAACTAAGCGTAGACTATAAGATCTATCTTACTTTAAATAAAGATAGTAAAAAGCCGCTACTATTATAAGGGCTCTTTTATAATATATTAAAAGAAAAACTCCTTATTCTTTAAAAGACTTTAAATAAGCTACTAAAAGCAAACCTTATCCGCTTAAGTAGTTTATTAGCCGCGGCGCTAGTATTATTTATAAGGAAGGCTAACGGCCGCCTATACTTTTACTATAATTACTAAGCCTTAAATATAATTATAAAAAGGGATTAGTATACGCTACTATTAATTATAGAAACGCTAAGGATATTAGCGAAGGTATATTAGTTTATAAAACTTAACGTTATTATAGCGTTTTATAAGATAAAAATCGCGGAGGGCTATAAGTTTAAGATAGTCTTTTAGATAAAGTTTAGACTATTTAAGTAGTAAGTATACTTATTTAGCTTTATAAGAACGCTAGCTACCTTTTAATACTATATTAACTAAGTATTAAAAGACTACTTTTATAAGTTTATTATAGCGTATATAGATAACGTTTTAATTTCCTTATTAAAGTCGCTTTGCGATTATTAAGATAAGGTAGTAAAGGTGCTTAAAAAGTTATAAAAGGTAGGCCTTATACTAAACCTATAAAAATACGACTTTATAATAAAAAAAGTAAAGTACTTAAGCTTTATTATATAGGCCGGGGGTAAGGTTTAATATAACTTAAAGAAGATTTAAGTTCTTTAAATATAATAAGCGCTAAAAATATAAAAGGTATTTAAAGCTTCCTTAAGTTTGTAAATTACTACTATGCTTTTATCCTACTTTATACTAAGGCCTTATAGTGCTTAAACGGCCTTATTAAAAAAACGTAACGTTTTTATAAACTAATAAGCATTAAGCCGCGTTTAAGTTTATTTAAAAAGTATTTTATAACGCGCTAATACTATAGCTATATAACCTTAAGAGGGAAATATACTTAAAGACGGACTACTCCGGATATATAATAAGTAGTATATTAATATAAATAAGACCGAATAGGATATAATACTTAGTAAGTTTCTTCTTAAAATAACTTAATATAATAAAGTATAACTACTTAATTTATAATAAAGAGTTACTTATAATTATATAATACTTAGACTTTTAAGGGGTAAAGTTATATAATATACTAGCGTTTATAGTACTAACGGATTATAAGAATTTAAAGTACTTTATAATAAAAAGAAAGTTAAATAAAAAGTAAAGTAAATAAGTAATAAAGCTTGCTTTATATAACTTTATATTAAAATACCGCTTAAGGAGGTTAGCGGTAGTACTTAACGCTTTATCGCGCTGCGATTAAGATAAGCTAAAAGGGGTATTTAATAAAAGGGAAATAAGACGTATAGTATAAATAATCTTAAATAGCGCACGATTAATAAGATATTAAAGCCCCCTTAGCGGTAAGTATATAAACCTTTTATAATAATTAATATAGAAAAAGCGCACTATCACGATAATATAAATAAAAGAAAAGAACGCGGGGTTAATTGCTTATATAAGTAAGGCGGATAACTTTATACTTTAAAATAAAGGCGAGGTAAATAAAGATAAAGTTCGGCTAAAACTTAACTTAAACTTAAGCTAAGACGTACTTAAGAAATAAGCACGATTAGCCTGCGTATTTAATAAGTAAGAGATATAAAAGCGGTAAATAGCGATATTATAAAAGGATAAAGAGTACTAAGCAGTATTTTAAGTAATGCGAAACGGCGACCGGTCGCTTACCTTAAAATAGCAATTAAAGGTTTAGGTAAGTAAGTATATAATTAATATAAAGGGGCGCCTTTACTTTAAAAACTAGCTTTAAGTGCTAAATAAAGCTTAATACCTTAAGGAGAGGGAGGACAAAAAGCTAAATAAGCTTTAAGTATTAATCGCTTAGCGAATATATAACTTAATAGTAGTAAGATACTTAAAGTATAAAAGGACGCTTATAATATTAGCTTAAGAGTTTTTCTAGCCGGGCTAGTTATTAATAGTACGCTAGCTTATCGTAAACTATAAGCGATATAATAAAGGGTATATTTAAAAGTAACTTTAAAAAAGGCTTCTTTAACTATTACTACCCCTTATATAGCCGTTTATATACTTAATAATAGACTTTATAGTTAACTTATTGTTAATAAGGACTAAAGGCTCTTAAAACCTTTAAGTAATAATAAATAAGCTAATAAAAACGATAACTTTAAAAGTAATACTAATAATAAAAGTAGTAGTATATACTATTAAGTTCTTATAATCTTATTTCCGCTTTTATAAAATACTAAAGTTTATTATCTTAGATTAAAAAACGAACTAAATAAGGCAATTTTAAAAGGAATTTTATTAATAAACTAAGGTTTAAAAGAAACTAAGTTTAGCTAACTACTTATAAATTAATAAAGCAATAAAGCGCGCGAACTAAAACGTATAAGCATACCTTTATATATATATTTATTATAAGTAAGACGACTAAGGGGTATAGCTACTTTATACTTAAGCGGCGCTTAGTAAATAAGTAATATCGATAATAAGTATAAGCCCTTTCTTCGCTATATATAGGTATAATATTAAGCTAATTTAAATTATATAAAAAGAGGGACCGCTTACGCTAAACGTAAAGAGCGTATAAAGCCTTATATAAAAAATAAGGGAAGTCGCTAACTTCCTTAAAACGGCGATCGCTATATTATAAGTAAGATAAAAGGAAATAGTAAACTAGTTATATACGCCGGTAAAAAGACTTTAAGTAAGCGATAAGGTATAGCTAGATATAAAGAAGTATACTATAGATAAGCCTTACTAAAAGCTTAACTAGCTATACTAAAAGTATATTATAATAAAGGTAGTTAGCCTATATATAGTAAAACTCGATATATTAAAGAGGGTATATAAAAAACTATATATAAAGTTCCTCCGCTATATAGTAAATAACCCCTTACTTAGCTAAGTAGTTAATAACTACTAGTTATTACTAGTAATTAAGGAAGATAACGAACTAAAGTATATTATAAAGAAGATTAAGTAAGCTTAGTAAAGATAGATTAAAAAAGGGAGATAGCGCTAAGTCTTAATAAAGTAGTGTAAGTACGCTAACTTAATATAGTAGCTAATTAGCGACTTTTAAGATATAATCGCCTTAAAGGAATTTAAAGAACAATATAGTAACGTAATAAAAAATAATAAAAGCGAGGCAGAAGGATAATAGTAAGCTAAGCTAAGGAGTAAGAGATAAGATAAAAGAAGTAATAGAGAAAAGGAAGAAAACTAAGAAAAATAAAAAGAGGTTTTAAGCTATACTTAGTAAATATTAAGACGATTTTAAATAATAAGTATAAAGAGAATACGCTATAAACGCGCACTAAGTATAAATAACGATAAGATAAATAAGGGATATAATAAGATATAATAAGATATAAAGTAAATATAAGTAAAATATATAGGAAACTATAACTTAATTAAAGTAAACTACTTACTACTTACTAATACCGATAGATTAACCTTAAACGTTAAAGTATATTTAAGCTTAGCGCGCTATAATAGTAGTATAAGTTAACTTTATATATTATAGTAATTATTAGTAATATCCTTTTAGCTAGCGTTTATTAAGGATTAAAGAATATATATATAAGTCGGTATAGTAATCCTTAAATATTCTTTAAGATATATAGTCTTAAAGCGCGTTCGCGGCGGCGATTATATTACTAGTATATTAATATCGCATTAGTATTATATCGTATATAGTCTAAAAACGGGGATATATAAGCAAATAGCGTAATTTAGCGTAAGTATAAGTAAAATAATTATAAGTATAAAGCGAGGCTTAATTTTAATAAGCCTTATACTAAGTATCCGCGTTAAAAGACGCTATATATTAAATATATATAAGGTAAGGGGGGCGCTATATAATAATACTACGTATCGCGCTCCGCTTACTAAGCGATAATAGTAAGCACGAAGACTAATATAAAGGTAGTAGCGTATAATCGCTAAGCGTATTAAGGGGCGCTAAATAAGTAAACGCTTACGATATAGCGGGAGATAAGGCGCGGGGGGTTATAATAAATATATTAAGGCGCGGCGCGGCGAAGCTATTATAAAAAGGGGCGCGCGCGTAAGTAAATTAGTAATTAAAAAAGAAAAAAAGAGAAAAGAGGGAGAGGGAGAGAGGAAAGGTATTTATACCCGGAGACTATAAGCAGTAGGAAGGCAAAACGTGCCTTAAGTATTAATATTACCGGTAAGCGGAAGAGATATATTATACCGCCTTAGCGCTACTAAGGATAATATAGCGGCGTGGATAGGCGAGCGTATAATATATCTAACGCCTTAACGTAATATTATTTAAGGGGAGGCGTTAGTATATAATTATAAGTATAATAAGGACGACTATACTAATTAACGTTAAGCGCGGAGCGGGGGGGCAGGGCGTAAATATTATATACCTTAGTATATAACGGCTTAAAAAGGGGATAGTATTATAAGCTATACTATAAAAAGAGCTATAGTTATATTATAGCAAATAACTTAAAGTTAGGCCGATATATAGCTAAAGTTATATAAGGCTTTACTTAAACTTAGCTTAAGTTTAACCCGAACTTAATTTAAGTATAAGCTACTTTAACGACCCTTATAAAGTATAAAGCTACGTAGCTTAAATAGAGATTTCCCCCTTCTCTTTCTAGCTTTAAATAAATAATTATTCGGCTATATACTACTAAACTAAGTATATATAGGCCCTTAAGAATATTTAATAAGTTTATAAGAGTACGCTTAAGCGGTAAAGGACGCTTAAGTAAAAGGCGTTAATAGCGCCTGCTTTATAATTAAAGCTATTATTATAAGTAATAGCGGCTTTTAATTAGTTTATAGCTAAATAAGCTATAGCTTAGCTTTTAATAGTAGAAAATATAGATTTAAGCTATTTAAGTTATAAGCTTAAAGTTATAGTTATAAAAGCTTTTAAAAACTAAATAAAAGGCTTATTTAATAGCTAAAAAAGCTAATTTATTTTTTTATAAACTTTATATATATATATTTTTTTTAAAGTAGTTATAAGCTATTATAACTATTATTAAAAGCTTTTTTATATTATATTTATAGTAATTATTATTATAAAACTTATTATAATATAAGTAGTTGTTATAATAGAAGTAGTTATTATAATATAAGTAGTTATTATAATATAAGTAGTTATTATAATATAAGTAGTTATTATAATATAAGTAGTTATTATAATATAAGTAGTTCTTATAATATAAGTAGTTATTATAATATAAGTAGTTATTATAATATAAGTAGTTCTTATAATATAAGTAGTTCTTATAATATAAGTAGTTATTATAATATAAGTAGTTATTATAATATAATCAGTTCTTATAATATAAGTAGTTATTATAATATAAGTAGTTATTATAATATAAGTAGTTCTTATAATATAAGTAGTTATTATAATATAAGTAGTTATTATAATTATAAAGCTTATTATAATATAAGCGGTTATTATAACTTTAAAGCTTATTATAATAAAAATAGCTATTATAACATTAAAGCTTATTATAATATAAGTAGTTGTTATAACTTTAAAGCTTATTATAATATAAGTAGCTATTATAATTATAAGGCTTATTATAATATAAGTAGTTATTATAAAAGTAATTAAGATGTTTAAAGCTATAATACTTAAAGTAATAGCTTTAAATTTAAAGCTTTTTATAAAGCTTTAAGCTATTAACTAAGAGTATTAAACTTAGTATTAATAGCTATTAATATATTCTTATTTTTACTACTTATAGCTTTTTTCTTTTTTTTTATTAATAATGCTTTTAATAATAACTAAGCTTTATTTCTTTTTATCTTAATTTTTTAATTACTAAGTATTTTTCTTAAAAAGGCTTTAAAAGGTAAGGATAGCTAAGCTATATTATTTATAGCGGGGTATAAGTAAATAAGGTTAGGATTAAGTTTATAATAAATTTAAAGAGTTTTCTTTTAGTTTAGCTATTACTTACTTATTAGTAAAAGTAAGGGCTAAGGTAAAAGGTATATATAAAGGAGTAGAATATACTTTACCGTAGCTTATAAGCTAAATATAGTATAAATAATACGCGATATAAATATATTAAAATATTTATTAAATTTGCTAGATAATTTTACATACTATATATATTTCCTACTATTATTTTACGTATATATAAGCAAGGTATAAGTAGATTAAGAAGAGGTATATTTAAGGACTATATATATAATTTATATTAAGTCGCTACGCTACTTTGTATTTCTTATAGAATTAATCCCTAGGCTTATAAATATAATATTAACTTTATAATAGCTATTAGCCCACTATATATAATTACGCTAAATAAAAGGCTTTTTTTAAATTACTTAAGTTACTTATAGCTTAAGAATTATCTATATAAAAAGGCCTTAGCCCCCCCTTAACCTTAAAGAGATTATTAACCTTATATATATATATTTTACTTATTTCTTTACCTTTTTACATACTTTTTATATCTTTATAATCCCCTTACTTATAGCTACTTACTTACCTTTTTTTATACTTATTTACTCCTTAATTATATATATATTATTATTACTTATAACTATTAATAAAGATTAATATCTTTAAGCTAAAGCTTATACTTATATTAAAAGAAGTTTAGTAGCTTATACCGGTATAATAGCCTAAATTATATTATAAAGATTCTTATATAATTAGTAGTTAGCCTTTTTTTCTATAGTACTTATTATATAAGCTCCGCTTACTTAATAATCTTATTTATTAAAAACAAACTATTTTTCTTAATTAATTTAAATATGATTAAGTAAGCTTATTACTTAACTTTATAGCGCTTAAAATACTTATAAAACTTAATACTATAGCGCTAATAGCGCTTTTTAAGTATCTTTTAAATTTACTTATAAAGCGTAAAAAGATTAGTAAAGTAATTCTTAAGGAATACTTTTAACTTATAGTAAAAGCTCTTTATATAAGATATTATTATAATATTTTAATTTCGGCGGCTATTACTTATATAAGTAGCGAATTAAGTATAAAGTGGAAAGTAAGTCGTAAAAAAGTAGTTAATAATAGCTAATAATAAGATTAATAAGAGAATTATATATAAAGAAAGTTAAAAGGGAATCTTACTTTTTTAGTCTTTAAACTTTTTCTTTAAAGCTACTTATTCTATATTAAAAGACTTTTTTATAGCTATATATATATATAAAATAAAAGTATTATAAAGTCTATTAGCTATAAGCAAGAAGTTTATATAAAGGTAAGCTAATAATACCTTTATAAAAGCGTTAGTAGTGGCGGCTTTTAAGCCGTTAAAATTATTTAGATTATTAAAAAAGGCAGCGTTATTACTTTTTTTAAGCTAGTAGCTTTTAAGGCTATTAAGCTACTTCTTCTTAATATTTAATGCTATAATTTTTAGGATATACTATAAATAAAGCTATTATTATATATCCGGAAAGACCTTACTTAGCGCCTTTTTAATTATAGTATTATAGTTAATAATAATAACTTTAAGAGAGAGAATTTAAGGTTTTTTAGCTACTTTATAAAGCTACTAAAATATTTAAGTAAAGATATTAGCATCTTTTTATATAGTAAGACCGAATATAATAGTAAAGCTTATATATAAGGAAGTATAGCTTATAATTAAAAGAAGCGGAAAATTAAAGCGGTTAACTTTATAAGTATTATTAGCTAAAAGTAGCTTTAAGTTTTACTTTTAGTCTTTTATATAAACTTAGTAGATTTAGAAAAATCGCTATAACTTTTTTTTTAAGCTACGATTTATATAGAAAAAGGCAATTTAAAGGTCGTTTTAAAGCACCTTAAGGAAAACTTATATTAAAGTGCTTATACTATATTGCTTATAATAAAAGTGCTACTAAATAAAATAAATATTAAATCGTATAATACTAAGTTTAAGGTATTTCTTTTAAATTTAAGTAGTAATATCTTATATAATTAGTTTCTTTTACTTCGTTTAGTTTTTAATAATAGCTTAAAGTCGTAGAAAACTAGATTTATATTAAAAATATAGCCGTTAATAGCTTTTTATAAGAGGCTTATAAAAGGTTTATAATTATATTATTAGTATTAAAATATAATTTTAAACGAAGCGCTTTAATAATAATACTAAATAGTAGCTTTTTAAAGGTAAAAGGTCTTTTTAGTTAATATCTTATATTTAGTAGTATTTTTATCTTACTTTTTAAACTCGCTATAATATTAATAAATAATATTAGTACTTTACTTAATATATAGGAACTTAAGGTATTTTCTACTATATTAAATCGAAATAATAAAGCTAAGATAGCTTTATTGCTTTATAAAAGCCTTATAAGCTTCTTTATAGCTTTAAAAGAAATTTCTTATTAAAGTATAAGTATTTAAAGCTATTGCAATATATAGGCTTAATATAATATAAAGAAAAAAGTAAAGTTAGTAAAAATAGCGTTAATAAAGTCTTAATTATATACTTACTTAGCTTATAAAATCTATTTAAAAAATATTATAGCTTTAACTAAATACTACTTAATAGCTAAAAGTTTAATTTTTAATATAAAAGCTAAAAAAGGGTAAAAGTTAGTAAGTATAGTAATTATTTTTTAAAGTATTATATTAATAAAGAAAGTTAATACTTTATATATATCGCGCTTTTTATTACTTTTTTTTCTTAACTTACTATATAATAGCATTATTTTATAATACTATATTTAAATACTTTTACTTAAAGTACTTACTTTATTTAAAAAGTATTTCCTTATATAATTACTATAAGAAGTCTTAATAGCTAAGTAAAAGATACCTTTTTTATAAAAATTAAAAGGTTATTACTAATAAGACTTATTTTTACTACCTCTTACTTAGTATTAAGTTAAGCTTACTTACTTTTTTTAATATTATTATAAGTATTATAAGTATACTTAAAAAACTATATTTACGCTTATACTTAAACCGCCTTCTTAAGTACTTATATTAATCTCTTAATCGATTTATTATACGCTTATTATTATAAGAAACTTAAAGTCTTTTTTTAGCTAAAATAAGCTAAAAGCTAACTTAAAGTAGCTACTAATACTTTTACTACTATTTTTAATATTATAGCTTAAAATAAATCTAATATAAGTTATTCGCTATGTTATTCCCTTACTATTAGCAGTATACTTATAAGGTAGCTACTATAAAGTAACTTATAAGTATTATTATGTTCTTATTAATCTTAATACTTTATATTATAACTAAAAGCATTGTTAAGCCTGCTTTTTTAAGCAGCTATAATATAGTTATAAGCGTTATTAGTTAAGCTACCTTAATTAAGCTCGCCTTTATAAATTATAACTTAGCCGGAGGTATTATTAGTTAAGCTACTACTACGCCTTATAGTATAAGGATAAAAGGATAAGGCGCGGACTAATTACCGCTAGTTAAAGCTAGTACTACAAACTAATTACCGCCGGTCGGGCCGGTATAATAAACTAATTACTATACGTAAACGTATATAAGGGTTTAGAAATAGTAAAAAGCTTATCTATTTCTTAAAAGCATAGCTAGCTACTTTATACTTAGTTCTTTAAGCTAATTCTAAGGATTTATAACTATACTATCTATAGTATATAGAGTAAACTATAGATATCCTTATAAAATTGCTTAATAAACTAAGTATAAGCCCGGTTAAAAATACTATAAACTATAGTTAGGGAAATCCCTTAGATATCCTTAGATATCCCTTAAAAATCGCGGTAAGGTTTATCCTATATTTTCCGGGGTGCTTTTATAGTTAGAAATAGGTTAAACTATAGTTAGGATACCCCGCGGAAATCCTTAAAAATCCCCTAAAAATACTAGCGGAATCCGCTTAATAGTTTTTATAGTATCTCCTATAGTTAGATATATTATAAACTATAGTTAAGTAAGCTCTTAACTATCCGTAGTTATATCCTAGAAACCTTAGCGGGGTCCGACCGGCAATATTTATTATATCTCCTTAAGTAAGCCTTCGTAGTATATACTCCGGGCGTTCCCGTCGCGGGGTTTTATAAGGCTTCCTTAAAAGTAAAGTAAGGAGTCTAAGCATAGCCGTTTAGAATTTATAATAACTCCCTTAAGTAAAAAAGAAAAGCTAACGTCCTTATTAGTTTAAAGTAAGGATAAAGTAAAGGGGGTGCTAAGTAATAGCTTCGTAGTAGCGATTTTACGCTATATTAGTAATACGCCGTCCTTATCCTTTTAATAGTTTTATTAGCCTATTTAGCTAATAGTAGCTAAGTAGCTTAAGATAGTTAATAAGCGGCTTTATTATAAGTCTTTACTTTATATTTAGTTATACGGCTTTATTCTTATTAAGGTAATTAGCGCGTTTAGCTAAAACTTATAATAACGTTTTTCTAACTTTCTTTTAAGGTATATATTCGGGCCCTTATTAAGTAATAAGGAGTCTCCGCGCTAAGGTATACTTAAGTTCCTTAGCGGGATATATTATAAGAGACTAGCTTTATTTAGGCCTTATCTCGTATTATTATCCTACTTACCCTTCTTACGCCGTTTTTTAATCCTTTACTAAGTCTCTTATTTTACTTACTAGTCCTATAAGCCGCCTATAGGCGAGATATTATATCTTACTTACTGCCGCTATCGTAGTTATCCCCCGCTCTCCGTCGTTAGGCTTTTTAACTTATTATCCTTTTTACGCGGCGCTATTACCTATACCTTTCCGCTAACTAATACGCGTCTAGCTACTAAGAAGGTATTAAGGTAAAGGTATACTATCCCGTTAATATTAATAGGTATAGTAAGTACCGGGGTATTAAACGTCTATATTCCCGCTTAAAAGCAAGTAATAAGGTCCTCGATAGCTTTAGTGCTTAACTCCTTACTCTTAAGGTTTTAAACGTGCTTAATAGTCTTAAAGAACCTTTATATAAAGGGGGCCTTAAAGGCGAGAATATAAAGCGCGTAATTAATACGGCTAATAAGGCGGATATCGAAGCCTAAGAACTTTATTACTTAGGTTAAAGTTAAGTCGCGTTTAGACTCTTCGCGGGCCTATAAGTAGAACTTAGCGTAGTTTATAGCTAAGTAAAAACTCTTAATTATTATAATCTTATCGCCGGAGTATAGGCCTATAAAGCTAAGTTTATTAAGGATCGTATTAGTTACTATTAATAGCTCTTATAAGATTAGGCGGCGGAATATATCGCGAGGCTAGTTATCGCTATCTCCTCCGGTTAAAGAGGGACGGCGGATAGACTATAATAAGGCGCTTATACGCCTTTATATAGCCGGGCTAAGCTTAGCGGCGGGCGGGAAGAGCGTTCGCTAAGCGGGACTAAATAAGTCCTTAAGGCTTATAGCGGCTATAAGCTAAGAAAGGGATTTTATAGTATAAGCTAAACCGCGTATAAAGCGAGATAAGGTTTTAGCTATAGTCGCTTAAGATACCGCTATAAACCTAGCTATAAACTAGTTAAGCTAGGCCTTAGATATATAGTTAAGGATAGCGCGGACGTTATTTTAGTCGTTTAGCTAAAACGGGTTTCCGCTAGCTATAGCGGCTCCTATAAATCTTAAGACTATAGCGAGGTTAGCTAACCTTAAGGCGTTAAGTATCCGCTAGTTATTCCGCTAATAAAGATTTCCGGCTACGCCTTAAAAATATATAGGCGGCGGGGGCTTCCGGATAGTAAGAGCTAAGTAAGAGGTATAGCGGAGTTACCGCGAAACTAGCTATCTAGACCTCGCTATAGTATAAGGCCGGGAGGCGAGTTGTTTAAGTTAAGTATTTAAAGAAGGTAGTATAAGCCGTCCCTTATAGTACCGTAGTTTAAGTTAAATCTATCGGCTTAAGCGCAGCTACGGAAAGCGGCGTAGGTTTATATAAAGGCTTAAACTTAAAGGTTTTAGCTCTCGCTAAGGGACTTAAAGCTATAAAGGATAGCCGCCTTATTTTTATAAAGCTTAAGAGCTTATTTATATCCTTTATATTAAAGGCGTAAGGGCTTATAGGAAAGCGGGCTAAAGAAGTAGTTACGGAATAGCTAGTCTTAGTTATAAAAGACGTTAAACGATAAAGGGACTTAAAACGGAAGTATAAGGATTATAAGCTTAAGATAAAGAAAGTTATATATATAGGAGTAAGTAAGGTGCGGCGGGCTATAGCTAGCGGTAAAAGGAAATATAGTTATAGAAAAAAGAAAGGAAAGGAGAGAAGGCGGGCGGCGGAGAGAATTTAAATAAGT